>VDFB02032331.1:0-14773 GCA_007258455.2 Sequoia sempervirens | reverse complement strand
TTCAAATTTCTTGTTAAAGTTTTAGAGCAAAGTGCCCATGGAACTCAACAGGGGAAAGATAACTCTGTCACTCATCATGGCCTTATTAAATTGCTTATTGAGCGCTCTTTGAGAGACGTTTCACCTCTCTCCTGGCAACAATTTGTTGCCCAAAAGAGTTTACAACCTCCACAACCCCCCAGGGTAATTACCCCACGGCCTCAAAGAAAGAAGAAAGAAATTGCATCTACTAGTGGAACAGGCAAGGGTCATCTACTCCTGTAGCACCCGATCCTGTAGCTGTCACAGCTGAATCCTCTGCTAGGGTACAAACTAGGTCTGCCGCTAGGAGGGAGAAAAGAAAATCAAAGGCAGAAGGGTCCCCAGAATCTGACCCTCGTTCTAAGAAAAGGCAATGCTCCTCTCCTGTAGCACCTTCCCCTGCAATAGTTTCTCCTACAGCAACAGCTATTGATATTTCTAGCTCACCATCATCCTCCGAGAAGGTATTCCTAAACAAGAAAAAGAAAACCCATCGAACACCTCCCCAGCCACATCAATAGCCAAGAAGGGTTTCCACAAGCAACAATTTAGGACCCCTCGCTTCACTAAAACCTCGAGGTAATTGTAATTTCGTATGGGTCTGCTGAATCAATTCTAATGTTTTCTAAAATGAATCCTCGGTGAATGTCAGAGTTTGGTCATTCCTGAAGAGGAACAAGTAGAGACAAAAGAAGCAGGGCATAATGGGCATGAGTTGCCAAGTCTTGATGATCTAGTTAATGCTGCTATGCAATTCTCGGAGGAAGCACAGACTTCTTCACCGCAGCAACAAGAAGAATTTATCCTGCAGCAAGAACAAGAACAGGCTGAACAAATAAATGTGCCTAATGAAGTTGTATTTCATCCTGCAATGTGTAAAGCCATTGTTGTGTATAGGAGGACCTTTTTAATTAAATTTCTGGAATTTGTTAAAAATAATTGGGAAACAGTTACACTGCAAACTGTGACTTTTCGACACATTACCTAGACTGATATGCAACAAAGTCTGTGGCAAATAGAAAAGAATAAATTGAAAAAGAAAATTGAAAATCAGAAACAGGAAATTGCTGAATTGAAAGCAAAAATGGACGAAATGCTAAAGGTAACTGGTCAAATTATGGAATGCAGACCGCCACTCAGAGTTTATGCTCTGTGCCTCAAAGAACAGTTTTTATGGTTTCAATTGATGAGAATTTCTAGAAACCAAGACCCCATAATTCATTCTACCAAAGAGTTTTATGAAGCATATCAAGCAGCCCCTAACTGGTTAAGGAATTCTCTGTGTGAATTCTATTTGCATGGATTTTTAATACCACTTGAAACAGAATGGAATCCTCTTCCATACAGTGGTGATATCCATTTGAGAGCATTCATGTCATGGGCAGCAAATGAGGTGAATTATGGTAGACAGTGGGAAACGTATGAGGAAATTGAGAAAACAGAGCCTGTCCCATTACGCTCTCAAAGTTCAAACCCACATGCAATGCTAAAAGATTAGTTTGCATTGACATATGGTATTAATAATGTTTCAGCTAGAGCAAAAATATTTGACATCAGAAAGCAAGTATATGATGAATTCTAGGCACAACAATATTCATTTTGGAGATTAGCATATACCAGAACTGAGAAAAGATGGGAAAATTTGACTGTTGGGTTAAGAAAGTCAGAACCACATGGTCCCTTAAACTTTACAGCTGCACTCAAATGAACCAGCAGATATATTCAATTGGGACTTCAAACAAGATTTGAATTGTGGCTGCCACTGACATTCAGACCCCCTGTCCTAATGTGGCCCCTGTATCCTCATCGGGCTACAAATCTTAACAGTGAATTAGAAGGTAGCATATATAGAAGGTGCGGGATTTCGAGAGGATTCTAATGCGGTTTGTGGACATCCATTCGAGTCATCGCGACCCACTCTTACGACCTCATAGAAACCACGGAAAGTTAATCTTTGGAGGACCCGAGGATTGGAGCTAAGTAGAGCTGATGATGAATACAAACAATGCTCATAATTTGATGTTATGATAAACTTTGAATGACTCCATTTTTGCTATTTCATGGCTGTTTAAACTTTGTTGAAACCTTTTATGGGGATATCCTGTAGCAAGACACTTTTATATTCCTGCAGCCTATTGTGTTGACTTGATTGCATTTATTGCCCTGTTGACTCTCGAAAATGGCTGGTATATCATATACAGTTTTTGAATGGTGAAGTAAATTTGAAATGTGTGATTAATGAATAGATATCGTGTATGTACCATATGCCTTTTCTTGCGCGTCTGTTACCTTTTGTTTCGCAGGTTGTTGAAGAATGATCGAGTCAAGCGCAGCCGATCTCGGCCTTGCAGTAAAGCCCATTTCCTGCACGACTTTGAGGAAGCTCCACCAAAGACTCTTTGACGAAACGATTTGGAAAAGAATTTTTTAATGGAAAATCAATCACGGAGAGAGTGGGCTAGATTCTCGAATGAGTTGAACACAAATTCATTTATGAAGTTTGTTCCTTGATTCAGGGATATACTTTACTTCCACGTCTTTCTTTGATGAAGTTAGTGAGTTAGTTGTTCTTTTAATTTAAAAATAAGATACTCCTCCTGCGCGAGGTAGTGGTAGAAGATGAATAGAATGAGTAATAGATGATTTTTTTTAGGTAAGATAGAAACAGAGTAGCAGAGATCATGTAAGAATTAGTATGATAATGAAAGACATAATCTGTTTGACCAGAAGCGGAGTTTGTTACATTTGGATTTTCACACCAACAGGAAGACAATGTATTTCATTTTTTGTTTTCATGAATAAAGATTGATAGGGATTCGAGGTTAGTATCGTGTGTCATTAGATGCTTGCTTTGCTAAGGGAACCCCTTAGTAGTATCGTGGATAGTAGTTAGATGTTCTTTTAGCGATACTCTAGTTAGCTCATCTTTTAAGGATTTTTACGCCAAACTCCAGTCTTACAGCGCTCTTGCGACATAGAGTCCATCCCTGTGACTGTTCCTGCAGCATAAGGCCAGTTCATAGTTTGTGCTTCAGTCGTAGCTGTTACAGTTTTTGTTTTAGTCAAGCATAGTTGAGTTAAAGAATTCTGCATTACCATTCTATAGCTTAGATAGAATTTCTTTCGAGTATGTATTTTTGCTAAGATTTGACTAAAACAAATTCCTAGTGCATATACTTTGCTGCGCCATTTAAAGTCTATGTCCCCTGGTTTGACAAGTAAATGAACGTCCACAGAAAGATATTAGTCACCCTGCTCGAATGTCAATTCCCAGGAGAAGTTCACTATGATATTACTTATCCTTTTGTGAGTCACGAGCAAAGGTGGATTGGAGGCAATGGTGGATGTAAAGACAAGTGGTTGAATACACTTGGAGTGATTGTGGGGGTTTGAGATGTGATGGGCGTGATAGTGGTGGTTGGAATGATTGAAGGGATAGTGATGGTTGGAATGACTGAGGTGATAGGTCCTTGGGAGATCGTATATTGATTTGGGATCAATGTTGTTGTTTGATTAGATACCATCTATTGGTGTGATGTCGATGGTATACTCAAAGGATTTGATGTGATGGTTTGATTGGTGTTAGGTGGATTGATTTGGATGGAGTGATTGGTGCTAGGTAAAGGGGGAGGCCCTAAACCAAGGAATGATGTTGATATGGGTAATGGTGGTGGAGATGTCTCTTGGTGCAATGATTTAACTATTTTGCTAAGTGTGGCAATTTGATCTAGCCAAATTTGTTCCTGATTTTGATCTTGACTCCCTTGATATAGTTGATTTGGATTTTGTTTAAGTAGATTTGGAGTGTGTACTTGTGTTTGATTTTGGACAATGTTTTGATTTGGGATGACACTCAGATTTGGCATGATAGGTTTAAATTGACCATTGTTCATGTTTGGAATATTTGTATGTTTTGCAAATGTATCCATCCTAAAGTTTGTTGGATTAATGTTTCGAAAACTTGTACTTGGTACATTCTCATTTGGCATGTAGGGATTTGGTGGGATGACATTGTTCGTTTGAAGGCTCATGCATTGATTGTTTGGTTGGTGGATTTTTAGGTTTGGACTTAGATCTACCATTAGGAAATGTGTTCCAAACTTTGACTTGGGCATACTTACATTTGTTGTACCATTGACAATTGTCAAAGGTAATGATCCCATGCATGGATTTTCATAATCGATAGGCATCATAAGGCTTTGAAAGTTCAATTGATTTGGATTACTCAAGATGTATGGATCAAGTTTGTATTCCATGTTCCTCTTGTGTTTTGACTTTGTTGAAAAAGTGACCTCTAAGATTCTTAGGACCAATGACGAGATGAAGGATGAAAGGGGGTGAATGATATGAGTGATGAACGTTTAGGAACTTTGGATCAATGCTAGACTTAGGGTTTGATTTTGATTGGGTTTGATTTGGATAATGAACTTGTAAACCCTAAGATGTTTAGATGTGATCTTAGGATGAATTCATTCAAAGGATCGCTAATTTATTTAAATGTATGAGAAAGGATGCATTACTATACATTTAACTAAACAAATAATTTTGATTTGATTTAAGGATGATTTACCCAAGTCTAGAATGATGTTTTGAAAGCTCTAAAGTTGCTTGTGGGATGGGTTTTGATAGATGTTTGGGATGGATGAAGTGTTTGATTTGATCCTAAGATACTTAGAGAGACTTTGTATACTAGGCCAAGTTATTGAAGAACACACTTTTCTCTAAGAGCAATCAAAAGACCAATGTTTGCATGAAAATCATATGACCAAAAGATATCGAGCACATGTGTGGGGTCCAATTTGTATCTTTGCTTAATGAGTTCTTTTTACCACAAACACACTTCTTGATTAGGTTTCAAACTGAATGTCTAATGTCACAACTTCTTTTCATCCCACAAAGTGCTATGTGGAAGTTCCAAGAAATCAGGACAAGGGTTGCCTAATGCTGACCTTTGTGAGAGAAAATCAAGATGTAAACCCAATTACTTAGAAACCTCTAAGGACATGATCCCCAGGGTAAGCAATAGTTCTTGGATTTTTTCAAAGGTATTTTCTCTAACTAAGGGGTTTGAAATTTTGAAGATGACGTTGAATGTTGGTTTTTCAATGTTTTTGATAAACACAGTGTTTTTTCAAACAAGTAATGTAACATCCTAGCTCAATTGGTACGTTTTTCTTGGTGGGCTTGCCTCATGCCCTTCATAGTAGAAGAGATGATTTTACATGCAACCAGGGAAAAAATATAAAAGGTATGTTAAGAATGAAGTCTTAACCTCTATATTTCAACCAATATCGGACATGGCAGAAGTAACTTCTTGGAATCTAAGTTCCAATGCACCACTTTGATAAACTCGTTGGATGGACTAGTTGGCTTCTACAAACAAGGTTCTTAATGACACAACCTCAGGGACATGGCACCTTGTGAGCATCCAACAAACCACTAAAGGCTTTAGTCAATCCTACTAGGGGCTCTTATACGTTCTGATTAGTACCCAGTTGAATGACAGCGTATGGCTAACAAAATACTCTGAGGTGTGAGTTAGGTATATCACATGTTCTTCCTTTGTTCTAAACGAAGGTCGATCAAACTGAATGTGCTTGCTCACTATTGTTTACCTTTAGAGGGGCCTGCCTAAGAGACACATCTGAAAGGAGAACTCAAAGGTGACTCCAACTAGTTTCCTTCCACTTGCAATAGTAGGTGTATAACAAATAGCTAGTAAAAACACAATCAAAGATTTTCACAGGGCCCACTTATTACATCTCCATTAATACAAATGCTAGCAATTATTTTGCATCTCTGTTAATAGCATTTAAAGCTGATGACTTCAAATCTGCATATTAATATATTGTCAACTTTCAAATCACATCAGTAAAAGCAAGATTCATAGCATTATAAATGTTAGTACTGTCATCTTTTGACTGTCCTCTCTACTCTCAACTCTTGAAAAGTAGGATTACTTCAAAAAAATCCCAAGGAAGCTATACAGGTCGGGCATTGGTTCCAAAACAGTTTAAAAACTAAAAGCACCTACAATGTAGTTAGAAACTGAAAGAACAAAAAATCTCCAAAAATAGCGGCACCTATGATGTAGTTCAAAAACTAAAAGCATGGATTTCTTTTGAACACATGACAAACCTTTTCCGTAGGATTTATGTACAAGACTACTATAAATCAAAGTGATTTCGAGGATTTGACCAAAGTTGTTTTCTTTTCTCTACGCTGATTAGTATTTTGACTGTAGCCATCATTCAGTTCTTATGGTTTTTTATTAACATGGCAATGAAAAATGTAGCAATTAATGTGGTATCAAGATGCGACGTAAATACAAATATCAAAGAGAGCAAATGGAAGTAGACGGTCGAAGTAATTAAAATTTACCTATTCGAATCACTTATATTTATTATCGTACGAGCAAGAAGATATGCTAGAGTTTTACATTGATAACCTGCAATTTTAAATCACATCAATGTCAACGTACCAATGAAGGTTGCAAGCGACCACATTCATTGACAAGCTAATACAACTGGCAGGCATAAAATTGAATTCTACATCTCTTTTCGCATCTTCCCTCCCAATGTCTACCAATAGACCGCTCCCACGTCCTGCTCATAAATTATTTAACAAGATGTCTCAACAAGACGCCGAGATTTAGTCGATATGACACCTACCGCCGAGGCTAGTCATGTAACTTTGATTAGTCAAAGGAAATCTTGGAATCCACATTCTTAAGACTAAAGCCATAGTCATTAGAAGAGACACCATGTGGTATTGTTGCTGGCTGCGACCTTGAGAAAATTCATGCTCTCCAAGCTCCAATCTATACAAAGTTAGCTAATATAAACTTATATATATGCCTAAGATGAGACGTTTCTACTGGGAGTGCTTTTCCCAAGACATGTAGATTTGAAAATATTTTTAAATGAAATGTATTTTGACGTTCTAATGTAGATCTGAAATATCCTAGAAGTTTTGTCACACATGTAATTCAGTCAATTCAATCAGAATTAGTAGAGTTTCGATCATTTGAAGGACAGGAAATGATGTAGGCCATGTGAACGACTTGATGAGATAGCGATAGTAATGAGGGAACTCAGACAAGGCTCGATAGACAAAGACTTTCCCTGATATACTTGTATTATTATTGCAACAGAGATGAAAAAAGGTTCAACCAATTTAGGAGGAGGCCATGGACAACAGCGGATTTGCAGGTTACAACATACTTTTAATGCTTGGCAGCAAATAAACAACTTTCATGATGGCGCTGTAGATACAGAATCAAGAATGTGTAATTCTTGAGACAGATGCTTTCATTGGCACATTTACATTCAAATGCTCCTCAGAGCATGAGTACAGCAAAATATGACCGAATTCAAACTAAAAAGACAGGGAGGATAAATATCAGAATATCAATTTGAACATTTAGCATAAATGTCAATAAACAACATGGCAACATAATGGATTCACTAGTTGTCTACTACAAAAAGTGAGAATGTGTGTCTGCTAGAAATCCTTCACATAAAGCCTTAATTCATTAGAAAAGCATTCAGCACAAATCTCCTCCAAAAGTAACATCATTGATTGAGTAGCTATCTAGGACAAACATAGTAATACCATTTTGACATTCTAGAAACCATAAACATTAATCTGATTCATAAAACTATTTTCTTCAGAAGTAGTTTATATAACACAGTGGGCACCAAAATGTGAGAGGTAAAACCTTTCATTTTGTCAAAGATTGACAAATATGGCATAGATCTGTCAATGTTGAACAAACGAGATAATCCCTCTCCCCATGAAATTGTTGAGCAAATGCAAAAGAAACAAAAACATCACCAAAGTAGCATGAAATTATAAATGAAATAAGCATGAAATCTATTTCTAATTTACTCAAACATCATCTCATAGGGGGATTGGTGCTATTGTGGAAAATAGCCCTTTCCCAACCCCTTTGGATAAGCTAAATGATGAAATTTCTTTTTGAAGATGGTATGATGGTGGGAAAAATCAGTTCTTCAATGAAGAGTGACTTTGCATAAGCTTTTTGGATGAAATTATGGAGGATTTGCTCAAAGATGTAGCTTCTATTTAAGGATTTTCAAAATGCTAAGTGTTGAAGAGAGACCAATGTGGGACTAAGATTGGACAAATGAGAGGAAGACACTTGTCAAGTGGTGAGTGGTTGATGCATGTGCAAGATTAGGGAAATGTGCCCATGAGAGGGAGAATTTTGAATTCAAATTTTGCAATATATTTAGAGAGGGGGACAAGAAAAAGAGCAATAAATGCTATGTTGGAGGGACAAATCAACTTGTCATGATTTTCAAAATTTAGGGCCATGTTGAGTGAAAATGAGGGTTTAAATAAATCAATAAATGGATTTATTTGTGCAAGTGGCTAAATCTAGAGAATGCAAGTGGGTGGGTTAGGTTAGGCTAATTAGGATTAGGTTACCTTAATGATGATTAGGATGTTTGACCAATTTGACTCAAATATTTGATTTATTTAAACCAAAAGGGATGATGCAAGATAAAGGTTGAATGATTTATGAGAGATGAAATGTTATTATTTGATTTAATTAAATGAGGGATGATGTGAGACAAGTTGATTTATTTAATAAACCTGATTTACCTGGTGAATGGATTTGATGCGTTTGATCAATTCAATGATCAAATGAATATGCATAATGCTAATTTTGTGTGTCTACAGGGACTATTGTATTAGACTCATGA
This sequence comes from Sequoia sempervirens, assembly GCA_007258455.2. NCBI lineage: Eukaryota > Viridiplantae > Streptophyta > Pinopsida > Cupressales > Cupressaceae > Sequoia > Sequoia sempervirens. Next base: position 6,020 of record VDFB02032331.1, on the reverse strand, counting down.
ATTACGTAAATTCCTTAGCTTTCCTCCTCAGTGTGACTAGAAGGATCAAGGTCATGATCTTGGGTAGCCCACTCATCCGGATTTCTTCTTTGTTGGGTGCATTGGGGTCTTTGGTCATGGGTTGATTATCTAGCCCATTTGTGGAGTACAGGTTAGCGTTTACTAGGCTAGGAATGTAGGGTTCAATGTGGTCTTTCACTAATGGCTCAAACCTAATGGTCACTTTCATGCCATATCTCATTCTATAGAAAAGGTGATACCAATCAACTAATAAGAATCCTCTTAGTTTCGTGGTAAAGTCTCTCGAGAGGCAAAGTGTAAAATTGGGAGGCAACTCAATCACATGAACATCTTGGGAAAATGCAAAGTTGGGGAAAGCATGTAATATGAGGGCTAGATTTTTAATGATTCATGTTGTTTGAACAACAAATTCATCTAATTACACAACTCCTTTTGACATGGGTTCATAAACTAAGCCTAACTTATCAACTAAGCCTTTAGGCATGACCGAGCTGCTAGCTCCAAAGTCTATCATATAGTTAATGGACAAGTTTATCCCCTATAATCAAACTTAGATAGAATGGTGGGGATTTCACCTCTTGACTTTGCAGCCCAAATTTTATCTTTGAGTTGTTTGCAAGCACAATTTTTCTCTTTTATGTATTAACATCTGAAGATGAAATTTCAGCCAATGCATCTTGCAAAAAACTTTTCCAGAATGGAATATGTATTGCATCCATAATGGACATATTGACTATAGCTTTCTTTAAATACTCAACCACATTAAAAGACACAGGACTTACCTTTTCCCATCTTCAAGAAATAATAGCATCATTTACATTTTTCTATCCTCTCTGAAGAATTTGCACCTTCGTTTGTGTTGTAGGGATGTCTAGTTTGAGGTGGAATGGCATGTTTTTTTCTCTTGCAGCTTGTTGTGAATTTATAGCTTTTTTTTGTGAACTTATAGGTTGTTACTCTACTTCAACTGCTCTATGTTTTGATCTTGTGTTCACTGCAATGGGTGAACCTTGTTGGTTCTATCCTTGGAAATGATTAACTCCATAGCATTCAACACTTTTCCAGTTCACTAAAGCAACCTCTGAGTTGCTTGGCTACTCCACTTTCTCACTTGGTAGTTTTTCTAAGTCAGCATAATGACTCTGCACCATTAGAGCTTGATTCTCCATTCTACTCATGCATTTATCTTGATTATGTGGTTGATTGCATGGGAAACACCAATTATGTTCTTGAGCCAAGTTGTTCTGTGGTATAAGCTCTCTTGAGGGACCAACAACATTGGAATCATAACATTGAAAAGTCTTTGGGTTAAAACCCCTTTTTTGTCCTTGGAAATCACTATGAAATGGTCACCTACTCTGTTGGTTTTTATGGTAAGGAGCTTGGTAAGGCCTATTTTCATGACCAACTTGCTTCTTGAGGCTCACAAATTCAATGCTAAACATTCTACCAAAATTTTATAGCATATTTTTAATCTCCTAGATTTCTTTGGTTTGGTATGGAATGACATTTTTTTGAACAATAGCTTTATAACCTATTTATGGGACTAGTAGAACAGTATAAATAGGAGGAAAACTCATAGAGATAGATGGCTAAATCCCAAGAAAAATAGGTGTGGGTGGTCTGGGTGTTATCTTCCTAGCTTGAATGAGACAATTTTCAAACCCTTATCGTAATGTCATATAGGCATTTGGAAATGTAAAACCCCCCATAGATTGTATCATAACTGATATTTCACTATTCAAGGCTTTTAGGAAAAATAGAAAGGAATGTCCAGGTGAGGGCTTGACTATTAGAGGTATCCTATCCTAGGTTCTCTGAAACCTATAATTAAGGTCAACATGTGTTCATGGGGAGCCCACTTGATGGTGCTCAGCTGCTCAAGAAATGAAAGGTGGTCTAACTTGTCCACAAACTACTAGTGAAGACCATCACCAAGTTGGTCCCATGTTGTAAAGGAATTACCTAGGATTCATCTGAATCACTGAAGGGCTTTTCCCTTCAAGGAAGCAACCAAAAACCTTATAGCCACGTTCTCTTATGTTATGTTGTGCCCCGAACATAGTGTCTCCACATCTTAGATGTGTTCAACAGGGGTACTTTGGCCTTCGCCAATGAAGTAAGGCAGTCCTTTAAGTGCTAATATTGGGATATCATCATGCCTAAACCATATATTTTTGTGTAGGGCTTATAAGCTACTCTTACACACTTAGGATGTTTCACCTAAATAGAGAGAGATAAACCCTACGCAAAGGCATCTACTCTAGGTTCGCTCAAATTATGCAATGTATAATGTAATTAAAACTAGATGGGATGATCTAAATGAAATTGAATGATCTATTTGATTGATTATGTTGCAAAAATAAAGAATTATGCAATGTTGGAAAACACAATGTGATATGCAAATATGAACTAAGAATAAACAAATACAAAACAAAATAGAAAAAAGGGTGATTCAGAGTGCACCTAGGAAAAGAATGGAGAATTTGGAATCTTCTAAATACTGACTGAGATTACTAAAAATAACTAGTGGGACTCATTCGCCACTGATGGCGAATCAGTCTCGCTTCTGATGAAAACTATTGGAAACTAGTTTCTGTGTGTTAGGATCTAGAATTTGACAAAATATAGATTTCCAACCTTAAAGTGGGACTCATTCGCCACTGATGGAAAATTGGTCCACTCCCAAAATTCTAAGAAATCAGGGACCAATTTTGTACCACTAGATTTGAGGTTGTCTAATTGTCAGGTTGTCTAGGTCAAATCTATAGAAAATGGATAAAATGTCTTCTCTAAGCCTAACATAGGATGTAGTTGACTTGAAACACTTTGTTGACTTGTTGACCACTTTTCAACACCTGAATTCTTTTTAAATCTACATACACAAGTCTACAAATACACATGCAAGAGGGGAAAAATGGTTAAGGGTTAGAGAATAGGGGTTTTCCTTGGTCAAACCCCACTTTGGTAATCAAACCCTTAATAAAATAATGGAATGAAAGAGAATGATAAATAAATAGCATGAAAATTCTATCAACTTACCAAACCCTTGTTGAAGAAAATCTAAAGATATAACAATGATTGCTCCTGAATGCTTGATTATAGGATGCAAAGTGCTCAAATGCTTTAATGAATGGAAATATTACTTGAATGAGTTAGGAGATGTAAAATGAGGAGAAAAACACATAGTTATACACACTTGTGCCTTAGGAACCCAATGATACCTCATCATAGGCTGACATAAGGTGTTTTTAAATAAAAACTTGAAAGAAAATTTAAAATATTTTGAATTTTGTGCCAAGAGGGACTCATTCACCACCCATGGTGAATGGGTCCCACCTTGTACTTGAAAGTGGGTGTTAGGAATTATCTTGAATTTAATGTTGTTTGATGGGTTTACATTCAAAAACACACCCAATTAAGCCTTATATGGGCATAAAGAGGTCAAATAAAGCATAAGAAAGGTGTAAATAGTGAAATTATGCCTAGAAAAGCATGAAAGCTTGTTACAAGACTTTACAACACTTCAAAATAGGACTTGATAAGTGATCAAAAGGTGATTTTTAGGTGAATTGTAATGAATAGATTCTAGAAAATAATAGAAATGTTTTATAACACTTCACAACACCTTCACAAGACATCATTATTTAAATTTTAAGGACCTAATGTGAATGTTCAAGCCACATTACATCAATAAATTGGAGAGAAATGGACCAAGCATCATGAAGAAAGGCCTAAAACACCATGAAAATGACAAGGGGCCATTTTTCTATAGCAAATTTAGCCCTCACTTTAGTGAGAAGATGAACTTGCTTCAAACTCACACTAAAGGAGCCATGCATATCGAGAGAGAGGTCCCAATGCACTTATGTTAGCAAGATGGAATGACAATGATCAAGAGGCATGACCAATCCCCCAGGATGAATGTCCCATGGGAAACTAAACAAAGGAACACACAAGTGTTCAAATGAAAGAGTTGGATGAAGCTTTGATCATCTGTCTAACTAGTTGTGGATTAGATTAGGTTGTTTGTCTAAAAAAGAGAATGCATACTCACTCTAGGGTGACAAAACTCGTGGTGTTCTACCAGGTGAGAAAACCCAAAAAGGTAAGATACATATGCTAGTTGGTATGCTCTTACAAACACAAAGGTGGCTATGGGGAAATTTGTGTCACTGAATGGGCTTCCCACTCAACCATATCAAAGTTACACCTCCTAATAAATTTAACAAGGCACCACAAAGGAAAATGTCAATTCGTGCTTCATGAGACAAGAAAAAATTTTATGCCTAGAACTCATGAAAAAAGAGCAAGGTACCACAGGCATGCAAGTTGCATTATACAAGGTGGAAAAGAATGTAAAATGCAAAAAAGTAAAAATGCAAAATGTAAAAGATGTTCAAAGGAGTCTTGTTAAGTTCATGCAAGATCTGTCACTTAGGGAACATTGTGTCTAATGTCTCCAAGAGAGGACCAATCAAAGAATAAAATATTCATAACTTTAAAGGGTATGCAATATGTCACATCAAGCCACTAAGAGGAATGCAATATGTTAAGATAGATCACACTTACGAAGGACATCATATATAATGTCATCCACAAAAGTGACAAGCTCATCGTATGAAGAGACAAGGCTACACTAAGAACCAGATATGTAAATGAAATTATGCCAATGTATGCCCCCCACATTAAAGGAATTATTTCACACTGTCTTGTGATAAATTGCTTTAAAGTAGCAAAGGAAATAAAATGAAAAAAAGGAAAAACAAGACATGAGAGCCAACTCAGAAAGCCCCTATGCCAAGTCATATGTTTCTAAGGTAGGTTGTGTCATGTAAACAAAAAATAAAATGAAAGAAAATGGAGATTCCCCCCAAAAAGGAGCACACCAAACACATAAGGGGTCTATGGATTTTGGGTCAATATGTTTGTTGATGTAATGTTTTTATGAAAGAGCTCAGAACTATCATCATTCCCCAAAGCACATAGAACTGGAAGAATGACACAAAGAGATAAAAAAAAAAAAGGAAAAAAAAAGTCCATTTTTCATCAACATTGAAGAGACATTGTGGTCTCAAAACTTTGTATCATCCCCAAAAGGAAAATACAAGTGAAAAGAAAAAGAAAAAGAAAAAGCTTTTGGATCAACATGAAGGAGACATTGCGGTCTTGATGCCTTGTGTCATCCCCAAAAGAAAAAAACAAGACAAAGTAAAAAGTAAAAGGGACCTTTTGGGTCAACATAGAAGAGACATAGGGTGTCTCTATTCTTTTCACCATCCCCAAAAGCTAAAACACAAAACAAAAAGCGTAAAAGGAAATGCATGACATATATAAGAATAGAGGTATGAATAGAAGACGTGTATAAAGAATATCAAACACACGATACATGGGAACACGATACACACATAAAACCAAACCCAAAGGAAAGGAGAAAATAAAATAAAGGAAAAAATGCTAGTAAGGTGAATGCAAGTCATCCATCTAACAAGTCATCCACCTCCCAATCATGTGTAGTGTATTGCAAGGGTGACTGACTATCCAAAGGAAGAATTGCAAGTGTTGAACTAGGAGATGTACCAAGTTCTTCACTTGGTATAGAATATTTATCATTTAAGCTCATGGTAGATGAAAATAAAGAATTTAGATTTGAACTATTATTTTTGGCTCCTATGGACAACTCTTGCACTTCTAGGGTTTTTCACCTAAACAAAGAGAGATAGGAGCAAAAAAGCTAATGGTTCATTCAAATAATGTTATGTGTGATATTTTTTAATCTAAATGAAGTTAACTAAATGCAATTCACTAATCTGAATGAATGAAAACCAATGCAAAAGTGAAATTTAAGCAATGTTTGAAAACACATTGTGTAATGAAAAAATGAACTAAATGAAGAAAATATGTAGAACATAAAGGAATGAGTTAAATTAGAGTGCACCTGGGAAAATTTTTATGAATCTAGAATGTTTTGGATGTTGGAACAAGCTTTTGTCTATTGG
>VDFB02032330.1:0-17497 GCA_007258455.2 Sequoia sempervirens | reverse complement strand
TTTTTGGCCCATCATGACCCTGCACATACCCTGCCCCCTCGGGAAAATTTGTGAATTTTGGCCCAGTGCCGAAAAATTTGGAAAGTGTTCCGATAAGTCAATTTGATGGCTAGAAAAATGATGGCACAATCGGTTTTGAATTTTGATGAGTTTAAGGATGTCATAAGGGAGGTCAAACATGGTCAAATGTGCATCTAGTTATAAATCCTTCAAGAAACCCTAAATTTTCACCTTATAAATAGGCTTAATTTGGGTAAAAAGGTAATTCATTTTCACTTTTTCCTTTTGGAGATTCAAAGCTCAGAGTGAGAGGACATTATGCAAAGATGGTGATTCCAAAGGCAGATCATCATGGATTTTGAGTACGGACCTACCGATGGCTAGAGGGAACAGAGCCACCAATATGTACCCTATACCCACTTCATCATTTCATCATTTTTCATGCTTTTTAAGGCCTCAAAATTAGGGAATTAGGTGCATTGTGATGCATTTACATTCATGAACAATGCAAATGTGTTCACGTGGCACACATTTGACATGTCATGATGCAAATGCTAGGCATGGACTAGGGTTAGGTTTAAAGTTGTGCAAATGTGAGCTGGTGCAACACAAATGCAAAAGTACAACACATGTGCCAGATTCTACAACGCAATTTCCATATTGCAACACAAACCTGAGATGATGCAACAAAACTGTAGTAAAGTGATGCAATTGATGAGTGAAACAACACAATAGACATAAAGTGGTGCATCTACTAAGTCAAATAATGCAATCGCTATGGCACGACACATCTACTAGATGAAATCATGCATGTGATTTTCTGAGATGCAAGTCAAAGGTAAAACAATGCAATTGAGTTTAACTATGGTTAACTCAATTTATGATTAATTAGTTTCTCTATGTACTTTTGACTAGATAGATGATAAGGATGTTTTTCAATGATGTGCTAACCTCTATTTTTGTGTATGCAGAAATGATAACCACCCATCCACACATGAGAGTTTAGACTAACAACTTACTCATTCAAAGACCAGCTAAGGGAGGGTGAGCAAAGGTGCCTGATGTTACTAGGATTATTTCACGTTACATATATGTCCATTTTTCAAGAAAATAGGGGCCTTTTGATAGTGGTGGAAAAGAGATGGCCCACTCTGAGACCTACTTATTTCATTTACCAATAGGAGAGGCCATGGTTACACTTGAGGATGTGTACAGGGTCTTGTGGATTCCTATCAGAGGAGAGCGTGTTGTCTATGATCCGTGACAAGGATTATAGGCCATGATAGATTACTACGAGCATGAGGATATCACACAACTAGGTATCAAGGGATACGAGATCAGGTGGGAGTTATTGGCTGAGCATTATGATCAATGGGATAAAATGTTATGCACTTTGATTGTTGGGGTGTTGATTGCAGATTGTCATGATCACGGTTTCCTGATTGGATGGGGAGATGTGCTTGTTAGGATGAGGCAAGATAGGATAGTATTCGCCTAGGGACCATGCCTACTAGGGATGATATATCATTAGTTACATGATGTTGCATACAAGCAGTCCTCGAGTATCAACTGCGGGATGACACTACTGATGATCTAGGTATGGGAGCATATTCTTGTATTTCGACCACCAATGCAAAGACAGTTAGCCGAGGGGATTCCTTATGTTTACTTATATGGGGGTGCCATTTCACAGACGTGAGTGGGAGATACTAGGTACTCATCCATGTGATTGATACTTTGATGGGATTTTTGTGGAGGCCATATAGAGACTATGGATAGTGGCTAGGAGAGGAGGACCATCTTTCATTCTACATACAACTTAGATATTTAATTGGTCGAATGGTACAGTCATAGCTTATTATAGAGATGAACCTACCCCAACAGGTACTGAGACAGTTCGACAAGTAGTAGGGTGTACCAGTAGGCACCCCAAAGTATTCTTGATCCTCACGCGAGATAGTGTGGGGACAACCCATTGCAGTTATAGTGGCTAAGCATTAGATTGACAACTTAGTTGCACAACAGTGGGGATGGAGTGAGGGTCCAACAGATGTGGGGACCACCCTAGACTATTATTTATGGTGGTAGACACACAAGCCACTTCCTTTGATGGATCCTGATTAGCTAGCACCAGTGGATTGATGGAAAATATTACCATGGGTTCAATGAGGAGGGTGAGCAGACAGGGATGGTGGTAGGGGGAGAGGGAGAGATGGAGGTAGGGATGAAGGTAGAGGAGATGGGGGTGGAGGTGATGATGGAGGGAACATAGGAGATGGTGGTGATGGTGGCAGGAGGGGGTAGCAATGGAGATAGATGAGGAAGAGGAGCAGACCACTCTCACTAAACCATAGATTTTTAGGGGTGTGAGATGCTATAACTCTCTTGCTCAGTTAAGGTTTTTCACCTAAAGGAAAGAGATATATCCCACACAATAAAATGGGAAATGAATGGAATGAAATGGAATGGAATGGAAGAAATAATGGAATAGTGGAAATGGATATGAAATATAAATGGAAGGGACTTATAAAAGGAAATGGATTTTGTATTCTTATAGTGGGACTCATTTTCCATTATAAGTGAATCCGTCCTAGTTCTAGAAAACTACACTAGGGCTAGTTTTAGCCAAATGGGTATCCAAATCTACAAAAATATCTAGAAAATAGGTACAGTGGGACTCATTTGCCACTCTGGATGAATTAGTCCACTTTGGCTTTTCTAAAAACTCAAAAATGGAATCTGTAGTTTTCGGTCTACTCAATCTGCACCTTTAGGTGTCTGGATATGGAATCTTGATTTTTAGCACTATTGGTGACTTTGTGTGTAGGTTTTGACCTTGCCAAACTGGAGATGACTTCAACAAGTTTGCAACCTAATCTTCAATGATTTCTAGGTCTTCAAAGTACCTAGATTTGCAAACACACAAAGGAAGAGATAAAATGTTGATTGTTAGGGATTTGGGGTTTGCCTTGGTCAAACACCATTTAGGTAATTAAACCAAAATGATGAAATAAGATAATGAAACATGAAATATGAAACAATGCAATTAGAAACTTTCCATGATGAAATATCTTGAATTTCTGCAACAATGGATGAAGAATCTTTCTCTTGAATGCCTTGATGATGTCCTTGAAGATGCTTCCTTGTGAAGACTCAAAATGCTAAACCCTAGCTTGCTTGACTTAAGATGGAGAATGAGTGATGAATGGATGATGAATGAGAGTTATGAATTAGGGTTTAAAGGCCTCCTTTTATAAAGGAGTGGCTAGAATAAGGATTATGATCAAGGGACAAGATTAAATTAGAAAATAACTTAATCAAGGGTGGAGGTTAATTAAGAGAAGAAAGAGATGAATAGATAAAGACTTGAGGTGGAAGATAAGATTGGCATAGAAAAGGAGGTTGTTGGAGAAAATTATCTAATTTAGGTGGCCAACATAGGAGAAATAAATAAAATATTAATTTTATCTATTTAAAAAGAAAGGTGAGAACAAATAATGAGATAATTAAATAGTTAAAAATAATCATTTAATTATAGATGAAAGATGGAGTGTTAAACATTAAATAATTAAAAACAATTATTTAATGGAGAGGGAAGGGATAATTAAATAATTAAAATAATTATTTAATTGGGGAAATAAAGAAAGGATAAATAATTAAATAAATATAACATTTATTTAATTATAGAGAGAAAAGGCTAATGAATAATTAAATAATTGAAATAATTATTTAATTATATAAGAAAAGGGAAAAGCTAACTTTTGAATTAAAATATTATTAGACTTAAATGTTTAATAAGAGTCTAGAAAACTATGAAAGTGATTTACAACATTTCACAACACCTTTACAATACATCATTTAATGCATTTGCAAGGGTCCAAGACCTAATGTGGATGTGTAAAACACCTCACAACATTAAATCAAGGCCTCATTAAGTCCAATTTGTCATTAATTATTCACATATCAAGAAAGAGATACTTTTTTCTATGGTACACTCACCTATTCGAGAGGAGGGAGAGGAGGAGAGAGGAGGGCTGATAGGAGGAGGGCCATAAGGAGGAGGGTCATCAGGAGGAGGTCAGGGTCAAGGGAGAGTAACTAGAGGGAGAGAAACTAGAGGGAACTCATCTGATGGAGGTAGAGCTAGAGGTGGCTAGGGAGGATGATGTGGTCATAGGGGAGGAGGCACTGGATGTTGGTGGGGAGGAGGATGTATAGGGTGAGGAGGATATTGATATTGGTGGAGAGGAGTAAATAGATGATGAGGATAGGTAGATCTAAGAGTAGATGGTGGAGGGCAAGGAGGATATAGATAGGAGACCACCATTGCCACGAGATGTTAAAGTCGATCAGCGACTAGAAGATATGCAGAGTAGATTGGATGAGGCTCTTGCTTGGATTAGGACCTTGGAGGTAGAGCTGGAGGTGACCAAGGTGCAGAGGCACTATGTAGGGATTGGGCAGTAGGAGGCACATAGTTGGTGCTCAGAGTTTGCATAGTTGTGTACTAGGCTACTGGGAGAGGTGGATAGAGAGATGGCAAGGGTGAGTGCTAGCAGAGTGCAGTACGAGATGCTTTATGAGATGGAAGTGCTAGGGGAGTACTGAGATCCTAATTTGAATCGATCATGGAGTAGGACAGGTAGTGGCTTAGGGAGAAGTAAGATACAAAGTAGTGTGGGCACATCCACTTCATCTGGACAGTCGTTAGGATGTGAATCCCACCACAGTCATAGGCATTCATCAGGGCACAGGTCTAACCACAACCCCACATCATTGGGACATAGATCACATCATAGCCAACCACCTATCACACTACTAGGGTCATCACTGAGCTAGCCTTTTGGGTCCCCATAGATATCATCAGTGCCAATGAGAGAGCATCTGTCACTCAATTCTTCACCTCAAGGGGATGAGGAGAGTACCATTTAGGGCATTGTTATCTTGTCATTATGTTGAGACATTTTATATATTGAGAATTGAGCCTATGAGCTCTATTTTTTGGATTCCTCGACACTTTATCCTGTGACATTAGTTATATATATGATGCAATTTTGGTGTGGATTCTATTCTATGTGTTATGTGATGATGCATTATGATTTATTATGTTCATGTGATGTGATTTATGTGATGTATGATCTTATGATGGTTATTTATGATGAGATGCAATGATGATACTACTTTATGTATGATGATTATTTTATGATGATGATGATATTCTATATGTCTCTAATAGATTCCATGTTTATGATTATGAATGCATTGATGTATGATTATGCATGTATGGATTATGCAGTATATGATGCTTTATGTTATGATCCTAAATGTGTATGTATTAATGATATCGATGATGTATGAAAATGTTTAATGCACTTATATGTTATTTGAATGCAAATGATGTATTTATGCTAAGGATGTAAATGCAACTATGTAAATGGACTTATGTAAATGTGTAATGTACTAATACAATTTCTATATATGATAATGTATGCAATTATATTTTTGTATGTCATAGGATATCATCAGGAGACGAAAGAAGAGAAATGACCAGGCAAAAAGGGATGAATGTTAGTGCAGAGAAAGAATCCTTCAATATATTTCCAAAGTACTAATAGGTGTTTCCTTAATCATCATTGGGCAGATTATTGTAATGGCCAACAAACACAATGATATGACATAAATCAATGGTATGCATGGTCATACCATCACATAGAACAAGTAGTTATAGAAATGGATGATCGTGACTCATACGAGGAACTCAGTTGCCCTTGTCTTTTTTTAATAACCAACCACAAACAAGAAAGACAAGCCATGAAACATCATTGCTCCTCTAAATCCTATGCAAGACATCCTCAAGGAACTAGTATCATGACAACCAAAGAAGAAAAAAAAAGACAATTATCCTGATACATCATTGCTCCTCTAAATATTGATGCTAGGAAATCCTCGAGGAACTAGTAGCATGATGAAAAATCAAATTACAAATGCCAATATTAAAGATAGTGTTTGCCAAAGTGTTTTCCAAGTATGTTCAAATGTCAAGTGTTTTGATGTCAAGATGCCAAGGTTGATGAAGTCTAGGTTTATGTGTGACAGATTCCAAGTAATACCAAATTTAGGAAGGACACATCCTAAATGATGTCGATGTCAAGAGAATCCCTTGAAATGCTAGATGATAGAGTTGATTCTCAAGAAAGACATATCCTAAAGCATAAATATTTGACAAGAGTTGTTCTTCGGAAAGACAAATCTGAAGAATAACCAAGAGTTGACAGGTTGACTTGTTATGACAGTTTGACCAAAGTTGACTAGATGATGAAATTGACTGCATGCTGGTGTTGACATGCAAATTTAGTTGAAATGTCGATTGAATGATTGTCAAGGTTTGTTTAAGAGTTGTCTCATTTAGAATGGAGAATAATTCATTTGATTTGAAGATATCTAATGTGTGTGATAGTGAATGTGACGAACCCTAATGGATTGACCTAGTGTGGCCTTGAAGGCTCATCAATTGATGGCCTTTCCTACGTCATACACTCAGAGACATCGTAGTTCGACACAACCAGTGAATTTACCTTATTGATCAAAGATTGAGTCATGATTTTATTTGGAAAAACCTAAAAGGACTGACCTAATGTCCCAGGGTCTCAAAGATGAGCCTTGCATATGTATCAAATGCATAGAGACAATGTAATTCGAGAATGACAAAGACTAACACAACTGACATGACATACTATGACTCTATTTTTGGAATTTTTGAGTGTTATTTGGATGTTTTTTTTATGTTTTTCACATGTTTAAATATTTTTGTATTTTCAAGTTTTATAATTATTTTGGATGTTTTCAAGACATTTTTTTATTTTTAGGGATTTTTTCAAGACATTTTATGATTTTTATGGACTTTTTCAAGACATTTTTTTAAATTTTTATGGCTCTTTTTTTAGGACATTTTTTTGATTTTATGGATTTTTTCAAGAAATTTTATGATTATTCAGGGCCATGTGCGAGACCCACTACAATCACATGATAAGAGGATTGCCCCCAGTCAGGTTGAGGACCAACCAAGTTGAAGGAGATTGAAAAGGATGTGCTTGGGATAAAAGATGGAGGATATGTGAGACATGATGTCAACCATTATCATCCATGGAAATAAATGACAAGATGTTATGATGAATGTCATGAGGATGTCAAAATATCGAGCATTTATTATGGAAAAAGGTAGATGGAGTGAAAGTAGATGGTGAAGCAAAGACTAACTTACACATGGCACATTTGCTAGGTTTTCACCATGGTACTTATCCAAAGCAGGCCATCGAAGTGGTTTTCACTATTGTATGAATTATTTCTCTTTACTATTTTTGATATTTTCTTTTTTTTTGGTGTCACCAAGATGCCTAGTTGCCAAGTTTTCATCAGGGTGATGGTTTTTTTGTATTTTTCAATTGTTTTTTTTTTTGTATTTTTCAATTTTCAGCCAAGCTCTCTGATGTTGTGCAGAATTTGCAAAGATCAAAACTATTGATAGGTTCTATCAATTTTTCCCCATTTGGGGTAGCTAACTAGTAAAAACAAAAACCAAATATGGAAATGATGATGTAAGGGCCCAACCAATTAGGCTCGAACTTTCTAGGTTTCTCATGATTAGATTGATTCTTTGAATTCTGCATCAAGACCAAGTTGCCAATGTCAAATTTTCAGACCATGATTCTTTTATTATAACTACGAAAAAGGTGATTCTGATATGCCAGTAAGTGATTCAAGGAATTTTTTCTTCATTCTTCTAACAATTCTAGCTCATGTAGTTGATATTTTTGGTATTCTTCATCATCAATCAATCCCTTCATGGAGACTCTACGAGAGGGGATTTCGACCTCGATGTGTAGGATAGCTTTAGCTCCAAAAACCAAGGTGAATGGAGTGGATCTAGTAGGCGTGCGAATGTTGGTGCGGTAAGCCCATAGGGTGGGATTAAGTTGCAAATGCCAGTCACAACCAACATCATTGGCATTCTTCTTAAGAATCTTGATAATGGTCTTGTTAGTCACCTCAGCTTAACCATTCCCTTATGGGTAATAGGTCATGGAGAAATGGTGTTGAATGTGGAAATGTTCACAAAGCTCATGAATGTCTTGATTTTTGAAAGTACGGAGGTTTTCTATAATGATGGATTGTGGAACACAATATCAGTAGATGATGTGGTTAAGGATGAATTTAGAAATCTACTTGCTGGTTATGTAAGTGAGCTTGGAATGTCTTCTATCCATTTGGTGAAATACTGGGTGGTGGTGATAATGAACTTATGGCCATTCGATGAGGTGGGATGGATTTTACCCACGAGATTGAGTCCCCATTTTGTGAAGGGTCAAGGAGAAGTGATTGGATGAAGTTCTTGCACGAGCACATGAATCAGATCACTATGCACTTGACATTGGTGACATTCTCTTACAAACTGAAGGGAATTCTTTTCCATTGTCTTCCAACAATACCCAAGTCTCATAAATTTCTTAGGTAAGGTTGGGCCACTCAAATGAGATCCACATATACCCTCATGTACCCCACGTAAGGTTTTTCCTACTTCATCAGTGTCGAGACATCGAAGAAGGGTATTTTCAAAGCTGTGTTTGTAAAAGGTGTCACTGATCACGATTTAATAGGCAGATTTTTTGATAAAGGGTTTACGTTGATTATTAGAAAGGTTCGGTGGAAGTGTTTGGGATCGAAGGTAGTCATATATGTCTTGATACCAAGGTGAATTGGGACCAACAAGCTCACAAACCATTTCTAACTCAAGAATATCATAAGCAAGAACCAATAGTCATTCCACCAAGAACTTGATTTGCAACACATTATTGGGGATGTCTAAGAGAGGTCCAATTGTGTCCAGTGTGTCTGCTTCCTTATTTTGTGCCCTAGGAACCTACTGAAAAGCGATCATGTGGAAATATAATAGAAAGCTATCAAAGGGAATCAAATTTTCATCTTTGATGTCATATTCATCATAGACCTGGTTGATGACCAACTAAGAATATCTAAAGATTCTAGGAGTGTTTTTATTTTCCATTTGATAGCCATTCAGATTCCTATGACGAGAGCCTCATATTAGCAACATTGTGAGTGCAGGGGAAGGCGTTTTAGAATGACTTAGGAATAGAATCCCCTTGTGGTGTGATGAAAAATATACTTGCTCCCGAGCCATGACCTATATGGGACTCATCAAAATAAAGTTTCCAAGGTGATTTAGGATCCACATGAAAGATGGACTCATCTGGGAAGTCGGCTACCAAAGGATGATCACCTTGTATGGGTGCATCAACAAGTTGATCAGTTATTACTTTTCCTTTTATAGCTTTGCATTCCATGTACTATATGTCATATTCACTTAGTATCATAACCCATTTTCCAATCCAACCTGGCACATTGCCCGACCGAGGAGATAATTTCCAATGACTTCAATCTTTGCTACTAATTATGTTTTATTTTTATTTTTTATTTTTGATCATAGAACGGGTAGCACTAATTTCTTATAAACTGCAAATTTCCAAGTACTGCAAACCTTTTAACGCGGATCATGATACCAAGGGCCGACATTCCTGCACTACTCTGGACGGGGAGACTAGAACTCGGGACTCACAGAGTCAAGAACGGAATTACATTTAGCTAACCGAAGCTAGTCTCCCACCCTCAATACTAATTATGTTTTATGGTTTAGCATGTAGTTTCTTAATTTTTGAATGGAAAATACAACTACAAAACAAGCACATTCGATGGACATGTAGTTGAGTTCATATCTAACCAATGTGCAACTGATGTAATATGTAGCTCTTTATTTCTCATTATGGTCATTTTGTGCTAAGAATGTTCCCAGTGCAAAATTAGTTGCGAAAATGTACAAGATTAAAGGTTTTTCATCAATGGGTGGCATTAGGACAGACGGTTCTAGTAGATAGTCTTTGATTTATTGGAAGGTTGCTTGATACTTGTCAGTCCACACAAAGGGGATGCCTTTGCACATTAGATATTGGAAGGATTGGTATTTTCTGCTAGTTGTGCAGTGAAGCATCAGATGGAATGTAGTTTTCCTTGCAATGTTCTTAGCTCACTAATTCCTTTCGGCGGAGGCATGTCCAAGATTTCTTTAACCTTAGCAAGATCAACTTCAATCCCTTGGAAAGAAACTATATATCCCAAAAAAATTCCTAAAGTCACCCCGAAAACACACTTCTTAGGGTTCAAATGGACCTTGTACTCTTCTAGACTTTTAAATATTTTACCCAACACTTTTAGATGATCACTATGTGTCAAAGAATTTGTTAGGAGGTCATCAACGTAGTCTTCCATTAGTGTGTGCATGAGGTCATGAAATATTATGGTCATGGCTTGTTGATACATGGCACCTGCATTCTTGAGGACAAAAGGAATAACATTCAACAGTATGTACCCCAAGGACAAGTGAATGTTGTTTTGTGTTGATCTTCTGGGGCAATGTGAATTTGATTGTATCTTGAGAAACCATCCATGAGGGAGAACATCTTTTATCCCGTTGTAAGATCCACAATGATGGACCTATGTTTGAGAGTGGAAAATCATCCTTTGGGCATGCCTTGTTCAGATCTCATAAGTCTATACAGATGTGTATTTGACCATTTGGATTAGTGACAGGCATGAGGTTTGAAATCCAATTGACATAGTCTATTGATATTATAAACCCCACATCTAGTAACTTCTTGAGTTTGACTTTGACTAACAAGGCAATCTACAAGTGCATTTTTTGCAAAAAAAAATTGACTAGTTTGGAATTTGGAAGAAAGGGTAGATGGTGCAAAACTAATGTTGGATCCAATCCTGGCATATTGGCATAGGACCATGTGATGTTAATCTTACGTTTTGCGAAGAATTTTTGAAATTTAGGATTTTCTTCTTCTGTCAAAGAGGCTGCAAAGAACCATTTTAAGATCTTCAAGTGTGGCTATATTAACTTCTATGGTGTCCTCAATGAGAATTGCTGATTTTTCCTTTGTAACAGGAAGAAAGTCCAATCCTCCATCCTTTGGAACCTCAGAGAGGTTTTCACCCTCAGATACATCCTTTCTTCTTTTTGTATTGTCAGAAGGTGCCTTGCAGTTTTCACCTAAAGACACATCTTTTTTTGTTTTATTTTTGTTACTTTTGTGACTAGAGGATTGAGCAGTCTTCTTGAAGTATGCTACATAATCAAGATCTATAGTGAATCTAGCTTTATGGTCTCCACTCGGTATTCCTTCACAGAGTCCCATGAATTCTATAATGGCTTCGTCATTCTAAAAAATGTCCATAGTGGGCGGGCCTTGTTGATCCTAGTCAATGAACTGTGGGTAGATAAGGGAGATACCATCATCAGTGTTGGTGAAAGGTGGAGACGAGGTTAAAAGCATGCAAACTGAGGCTAAAAGGGTGAAAATAGAATTTTCCTCAAAGTCCCAATTGGATTCCATCCAATCGTCATCTTTGTTAGACTCAAGAAAATTGGACTCATGGTCAAAGTAGGGGACAAATGATTGGGAATCATGGTGAATATAAGGGAAAAATGCATCAGAATCCTTATTGAAATAGGGTCAGGTGGTAGTTTAGGTTTGTCATCATCACGAGGCAAAAAGAGTCTTACCAAGTCTTCTCTTTTCAATGGGACTTTAGGAGGATTTTTGGGAAGTTCAACTTTAAACATTTGTCTAAATCTTTTATTGAAAGAAGGATCACCCGATTCTCAAAACATTTCATCAAGCTTATTATCACTTAGGGATCCTTCAAAACCATATTCTCACTCATGGAAGTCAGTCTCGATATGGGAGTCATCAATTGTCTCGACACTTTCAGAAGCATTTATTCCCTCACCCAAAAGCACATGGGTACATTGGTCATCAGTTTCAATTAGCTAAAACCTTAACCCCAGATACTTTGGTCTTCCAAAAGGCATTATAGGTTCTCTTCTTCCCGTCTTGTTTATACCAAGGCCACTAGTTCTGTCATAACCTTTTTCTTTCATCATCTCATAGCCTTTTCCATATTGTTGTACTGGTAATGGGGATGGGTCTTCTTGATCTTTGTAAATCCAAGATGATATATCTTCAATGTCTTATTTATTTAGGTCTCCCCATTTTGTGAAATTCATTGTAGGAGAAACTTTAAAAATCACTTTGGGCTTGTTGGTTTTCTTTTCAGTACACCTAAGATATCTCTAAGGAATAGCCAGTTCCTATACTCAAGACCCTTGAAATGAATGGCTAACTAACAAGATCTAGCCAAAGACTATGATATTATACGCTTTAGGCTCTATGGAACCAAGGAGGGTATTCCTAGTGTGTTCATTCAAGATTTAGCTATGTTGAACACATCACTACACATATCATACATGAATGATGGATAATTGTGCATCAATTACTAAGAAATTGGCTAATTTCCAAATAATATGCTACCCATTCATCATAATGAAGAAATTATTATTGGGAATTGACATACATGAGTGTTTGAATTAATGAATTTAAACCCTAGCTTTGACTTGGTCATTAGATGATTGTTTGATTAACCCCTTAGGTAAATCATTTAGGAAAAAAATAGTGTCATGTTCATTGGGAAAAATGGAGTCACAAATACAAGAATCTATAAAAAAAAGATGACCCAATAATGAAATAGATTTACTCTCATAATACTTTGCATCATGGAGCTTGAGTATTCTGACACATCACTACTTATCAAATTATTTGCAAATAAATGAAAATTCATGAACCCATCTAAGTATTTAATTGATTACTTGAATCAAAACCTAGAGAAGAGACATGCCTTTGAACAAATACTCAAAGTAGAATTGAAACACCATTGATACTTCAATTCAGAATTCACCCAAATTTACAGAAGAAGAGAGATATATCAAAAATATATGCATATATTAATTATACTTGAATCATGTCTGATAAAATTTTTAAGGTGTTTGCATAAGTTCATTCATATTGCTTGTGTGAGCAAGATTTTTTCTTGGCTATCTAAATCAACACAACATATTATTAGTCAAGTTAGCCAAAAACAATAATCAGACTCCCTATTAAGTTCTTAATCACATTAAGACAAGGAAACATGAGAAAAAGAATTACAAAGAAATCATAAGCATGTAAACCTATCTAAAATGGATTAAACCATCACTTCATAGGGGGATTGGTGCTATTGTGGAAAATAACCCTTTCCCAACCCCTTTGGATAAGCTAAATGATGAAATTTCTTTGAATATGATATGGAATGCTAAGAAGATATGATATGGATTCAAATGACAATGATGCAATTGTGCATGCGGATTTTGGCGCATGTGAGATCGAGGATCGGAGCCGTGGAAAAAATCGGAGCCTTTTAATTTTCTCCGGTATTATGCGTCTAAAGAGCTGTACCGGATAAAAGCGATCTGGATCCACCAACGACGTGAGCCACCCGGTGATAGGTGGTCAGGAGGAACGAGCCGGGCCCGCCCGCGCGATGAGCGCGATCCAACCTGAACCTGGAGAGCCAACGCTTGCTGGGGACATGCAAGAGGAGCCATTGACATGTTGGAAGGAATGCTAAACTCTTCTTCAACTAAACTCTGGAGTAACATTCCTAAAAAGATGCCTTTATTGGAGAATGAGGAATCTATAAAATGAATTCAAAATCCCTATTGGCAAGCCAGAGGATGATGGGTGGTTAGATTAGTTTAATCGTGATTTAGATTAACTTAGATGATGTTTAGGTGCTCTTTTGAATCAACTTGGATTTTAAACACTTTGACGCATTTCAAATCAAAGGATGGAAAATTTATTTGGGATTTTAATTAAATAAATTTTGGTTTATTTAATTAAAAGGGGGATGTAAGATAAAGGTTGATTAATTTGAGGAATATGAATCTAGGAGATGATTTATGAAAGATGAAATATTAGGATTGATTAAATGAAGGTTATTTAATTAAACTAGTGGATTGAAATGTATGCATATTTTGCATGTCTACAACTTGAAAAATGAAAAACTATTCTATTCCTATATATACTATATACATTCGACCAAAACCCTAGCCAGAGTGTAATATTTTTTCATCTCTCTCAAAATGAGCCTTGGTTTTCCTTTATAATGTAAGGGAAGCAGAAAGATTCAGGCTCAGATGCAGTTTCAAAATAGAATTCTCATTTCATGTGAATTTCAACTACATTTTCCTTCATTCCAAAACCCCACATGTCAAATTTTCACAAAATAATAGAATTGGGGAAGAACCAAAATACGACCACCACCCAAGAAGAGAAACACCAATTAATACCAAAATTCCACACACACAAGATGACCGGACCACTGCTACAACTAGTATAAGCATAAAAACTTAGAGTCACACACACACAACCAACTCAACTGCCCACCACCTCGCAAGCACCAACAACACATCCACAGTAGACATAGTCGCTCCTCATCATTATGAGGGGAAGAGAGGATACTTCAGCCTCTTCCTCTTTCTTCTTGTTACCAAGCACAATTCCATGTTGTCCACTATGAGTCTTGACAACCAATGGTACCACTGATATCACCTCCTCGTCAGAGGGAAAACCATCATTTAACATGGAAAAATACCAACCATAAGTTGAGTCAGTCTCAGTGCCACAATTGGAGGAACTGCTTGTAAGGTTGATAGGTGAATGTTGGAACTTGTAAGAGCCACGTCCATATCTCACCTTCCACTTGGATCTAGTCAAAGAGTGTGCTGGAAATTTTCCTCTATCCTTCGTTCCTCCTACGACAACGCTCTAAAATTGTAGTCTTCGACGACATCATTTAGGTGTTAGTCTAGGCTTCTTTGTAGATGTATCCGCCTTCAAAGTGAGAGAAGATTCTGGTGCATTCACACCCAACCTTGGGGAAATCAATCAAACAAACCTTCGCACTACTTCACTCATCTTGTCCTCTATCAACTTCACATACTAGAAAATTCCCAACTACTAAATGATAACGATGTGAAAGGAAGTTATCGCAGCTATATTCATTGAGTGAAACAATGGAATTCACACTTAATATTCACCACACATGTGCAACCCTAGTAGCTTATTGGAAAGTGTACTGGCACCGTTTAATTTCTAGTTGCATGGAAATCTATGGATTACCCTTCACAATTACCAGTATTAGCATTTCCACATGAATTGAGATTGACTCAATCATTTTGCAGGGTGTTAACCATTAATGCAGGCTAGTCACACTAAACATAAATGGCTGTCACATGTTACTTCATTGGCTTTGAATGTTATCCATCAACTGATTTCCCTAATGGAAGATTGGACAACCCACCTTCATTTGACTACCTTTGATTTCCAACGATGCTTCACTGAAGTAATTTCAACCAATCAGTTATAGCTATGTCAGATGACACCATCACTCTGTGTGGGCTCCACGGTCTGAGCAAGTGGTGATAGGTGTCAAGGTTTCACTGATTTCGCTACATTTTAACCATCATTCACTTTATTCAGCAAGCCCACGGGGAACGGTGGAGATCATTCCACCAGATTTAATCACAACCGCTCATTGAATACATTGGGCCATGGGAGTAGTAGTGGGAAGTGGGTCCCATACACATTGCATGGACACATGTAACCTCCATGTTGATATCGCTAGATCTAAAATACTGTCATCTAATTTCTATGAGCTGTCAGGGTATAGTTGAGATCTTTTCCCCGATCCTCAAATCTAGAAAATATGAACATTATGCAATGTTAGCATTAAATGGATGACTTGACAGTGATGTTACCATAATGGTTAGTGACTTAAGACGTAAGTCATGGGGCTAAGTTTACTACCTAACCCTAGGAAAGGGTTTCATGCCATAGGAAAAGGTAACTGGTCACTGTGCCAATGGGACTGATAAATTGACATGCCATATGGCTCAAAGGACAATTTAAAAGGCTGATGGTTGACCAAGCAGGTCAACCAAGAATTAAAACAATTTAGGTCCTCACAAACAAAAACCTCACTTACCCATGAGGATAAGGGTTTATTAAAGAGGCATACCAGACCTAAGGAGAGGAAGATTCATCAGGATTTTAAGAACTCCAATAGTGGCTCATGCTCGGGGATGCATACCCCTAGTGGGTATGGCGAGAAAAGGAATCTCTGATTGAAGCAAACCAAGGAAAAGGGCCAAAAGAGGGTCTTACCCAGATAAGGCAAGCAGACACACCTAGGAAGCAAACACACCCAACACTATGTACAAAAATTTATAGAACTATACATTGCAATTCTTTTCAGAAGCCTCATATGAACCTTTGGCTTCAATCCTCAAATTAGAGGCACAGGGCTCCCAAAACTTAAGGGAATTATTTACCTTTGTAAAACACTTTATCCTATCTCACCATCACTGGATTCTCTTGCATGTTATGTAATTTCAGTTGTCTAACCTCACTGCAATTAGTATTAACCATCACATATGTGGTAGCATTGCTAAAGTCACACCTTCTCATAATGGATTCATCAAATTGTGTTGAAAATAAGAAATTCTCATATTCAACATCATAATGAGGTGTGGTATTATATCCAAATTATTCTTCAAACTTTCAGGCTTCATATGCACTTTGACTTATATCCGAGCATTCTTTCATAAATTCAGGGAAAGGGGAAAAAGAACCATATACCTCCTTCATGTATCTCACATCAACATTGTTCTTGATAGGTGAAAAGAAATCCACAATCATATCTAGAAGGTAAGGAGAATCTACAAAAAACTCCACTACAACATCATACTGATCAGCAAGATCCCCTTTTATTAGAACATTAATGCATTCCATTTGATTAATCCCTTGATCACCCCTGGGTATGTGTAGGATCATGATGGGCCAAAAAGTGGCAATATGATGGGTATGTGGTTGACGACTATCTTTTTACCCAAAATTGATGAAATGAAAAGGGTTTTTAAAGGATATTCTCAGCTTTCCACTGATATAAATTATGCTTTACTTTGAATTTAATAAGTAATTATTATTCATTTTCTATTCAAATTACAACTAAAGTACTAATTGATAGATTGATTGAAAAAACATCTATAGCTTTCAAACGGTATCACATTTTTTGAATCTGAATCATGTGTCACATTCTATGCTTTACATACTATAGGATTAAAAAATAAATAAATGAATTTCATGAAGTTTCGACTAGGTTAAGGTGGTCGTGTACGCTACTCCTATATTTTATAAAAAAGTTGTAATAAAAATTCATATTTAGTTATTTACTTGGAAAAAATTACAAAAAAATATGCATCACATCAGGGCATGAGTCCCCTTACATATATCTAAAATCTTATAAAAATATTATCATTTTATTGTGGTTAGGTGGTCGCTAGACACCTACTCTTATTTTTTCCTTGAAATTGAAGTACTAATACAATGAAATTTCAAATTTTCACCAAATAGATTTTATTTATTTTTAAATAAACCTAGTATTTTAGAAAATAAATTCAATTTTCTACGAATTCTATTTTTAC
>VDFB02032329.1:0-103565 GCA_007258455.2 Sequoia sempervirens | reverse complement strand
AGAGCACACCGGGGCTACTTGTCCGAAAAATCAAAGAATGAATCAGCTCATGGGATTTGCCGATTCCGCTCCTAGTTCAGACTTCATACCTTCCAGTTCAAATGTCATCTCTTCACAGACAGACGAGTTTGATGGCGACTCCGCAACGGGATATTTTGATCGAGAACCCGTTAATGAAGAAGAAGAATCCCGTCGTTTTTCTCTTGCAGTGAATCATGAAAATATCACCTCACCTGTGTTCACGCGTGCTCAGCATTTCAAGGCACAGAAGGAGGAAGAGGAAAAACGGAATTTGAATACAAAAGCAAAGGAAGTAGCTTCTACTTCCAATCTTAAACCTTCACAAGAGAATATCTTGCCAGCGGCTTTAGATACGTCTTCAGCAAGCTTCGACATTGTGTCTTCCATGATGAAGACAAAGGTACAGATATCTCAACTGGAGTATTTACAAGATCATCCAGAGCAGTTGGATAGAATCTTGAATGTTCTTAAAAAGAAGAATGTCGTTCAGCCGACATTACTACAATCCTCAGTTCCTGTAGAAGAGAAGCCTAGACCGTTCTATATATCTCTATATATAGGAGGTTTTAAGCTGAGCAATTGTATAATTGACAGCGGAGCTTCGGACAACGCAATGCCCTTACAGATAATGAATGCGTTGGGACTTTCATGCACCCCGACTCAGGAAAAGTGTTATTCACTTGAGTCCAAGCCGGTGCCGTTAGTCGGTCAACTCAAAGATGCACAAGTGAGGCTAGCATCGTGTCCAGAGAAAAAGATTATGATGACCATCCTAGTAGCTGATATTCCTACCAGTTACGGGATGTTACTTAGTAGAAGTTTTTGCAAGGATCTTGGAGGAGAAATACAAATGGATTGGTCGTTCGCGACAATCCCATTGAAGAAAGGTACTTTCAAACTAGAGCCAGAAACCAAATCAAAGTTTACAGTGGTGAAGTCCCAGGACCCACATGCTCAAGTGTTGTATTAAGACACGGGTCCAGGCACATATGCTATGGTGTTCGAAGTGACGGAAGATTGTCAGAATTTTGCTCTTTCCACCGAATTATCAAATGAAGAATCAGAGATGTGGACGATGCAGTTTGATGGCAGTTGTTCGACTTCAGGTTCCGGAGCGGGAGTAGTGATTATCTCTCCCGAAAGTCGCTTATATCCTTTTGCATATAGGTTGCAATTTGATTGCACTAATAATACTGCTGAATATGAGGCACTTTTGTTAGGTCTCAAAAACGCAAAGGATATGGGGATCAAGCTGCTTCAAGTTGAAGGAGATGCAGAGCTGATCGTTAAGCAGGTCAGAGAGCAGTTTCATGTTAGAAAGAATTGTCTCCAGAACTACAGGCAGAGGGTGTGGAATGCAATCGACTGGTTTGATGCATTTAACATCAAATATATTTCAAGAATGAACAATAGCAAAGTTGATGCTCTTGCAGTTTCAGCCGCTCTTTTTATGCCTAACTCTGACTTTCGTCAGAATTCATTTGCTATTGAGCTAATCTACAGACCAACTGTTCCTGATAATTCAGACAACTGGCAAGTCTTCAGTGATGATGAAGATATCAAAGAATTTCTCGTCATGGGAGACAACTACAAAGAATTGTTCTTTGAAGGGAGCTCAACTCCTCACAAAGAGTCAATTACTGAAGAATCTGAGGTTATAGAATTTGGAATCATACAGTTGAAAGGAAATCAGATTCCTAAAGGTTTTGTATCCTTAGAGGATATTTTTGCCAGGCATGATCGTTACATCCAAGATCGGAAGAGGTCAGGGGTGAATACTTCATCAGAATATAATCAAGTCAACATAGGTACTGAAGACAAGCCTCGGCTTGTGAATTTGGGCACATGTTGCACTCCTGAAGAAACTGAGAGGTTTATCGCCTTGTTCAAGTAGTACAAGGATGTTTTTGCCTGGTCATATGAAGATTTAAAGGTCTTCACACCCGTTGAATTGTCTCACACAATTCCGCTGAAGTCTGAAGTGAAGCCTTTCAGGCAGAAACAAAGACATTATAATCCGCGAATTCAAGATACCATCTACGCGGAAATTCAGAAGATGGTGGACTCGAGAATAATTTTTCCTATTCATCATTCCACCTGGGTGTCAAATATCGTTCCTGTGCGCAAAAAGAATGGAGAAATCAGAATTTGCGTTGATTTCAGGAATTTAAATCAATTGTCCTTAAAGGACAATTATCCCTTACCAATCATGGAGCATACATTGCAGACAATTACCGGATCGGAAATGCTATCACTTCTTGATGGTTTTTCTGGTTACAATCAGATTGCAGTGGCTGAGGAGGATCAGATCAAGACAGCTTTCACCACGCCGTGGGGAACGTTTGCTTATGAGAGGATCCCTTTCGGCCTTATCAACGCTGGTGCTACTTTTCAGAGAGCCATGGATTTAGCATTTGGGGATCTTAGGAATAAGATCATAGTCGTCTATCTTGATGACTTAACCGTTTTTTCAGATAAACAAAGTGATCACTTTTCACACCTTGTGAAAGTGTTCGAGAGATGTAGGTATCATAAAATATCTTTGAATCCGAAGAAGACAATCTTTGCGGTGACGGAGGGCAAGCTACTTGGTCATATCGTTTCCAAAGAAGGTACCAGAATAGATCCGAATCGGGTGGATTCAATCAGAAACCTATCTCTCCCTACAAGCAAAACGCAGGTGCATTCTTTTTTCGGTAAAGTTAACTTTATCTGAAGGTTCGTACCTGATTTCTCAAAGCTGACGAAGGAGATTTCAGCAATGATGAAAAAGACGTCTACATTTGTGTGGACGAACGAAGGCAAGCAGGCCTTTATTAAAATCAAAGAAGCTATTGCAAATGCACTAGTGTTAGTTCGGCCTAACTTTCAAAAGGATTTTATTCTTTATTGTTATGCGTCAAAACATTCATTGTCTGCCATTCTGACACAAAAGCTCAGCGAGGAGGGTGAATCTCCTATTGCTTTTATGAGTGCTAATTTCAAAGATGCTGAGATGTGTTATTCCCAGATCGAGAAGAACGCTTATGTTGTCGTAAGAGCTGTCAAGAATTTCAGATTTTATCTTTTGAATTCACATACAACGGTGTATGTCATCGATCCAGCAGTCAAAAGTGTGCTTACTCAGCAGGAGATGGGCATGAAAAGAGGGAATTGGATTGCGAGGGTTCAAGAATATGATCTGGAGATTAAGCCGACCAAGCTTGTTCGCGGGCAAGGTCTTTGCAGATTATTGGCGGAAGATGGAGATCGCAAATTCAAGAGCAATGGTGGAATTGGTTCAGACCAAGAAGTTGAAGAGGACCTTCCTTTGGTCCTACTTGTTAATTCTGCGGAAGAATGGTACACACCTTTATGGTATTATTCAACGTATGGAGAATGTCCATGTCACATGGACAAACAGCAGAAAAGAACACTGAAATTGAAGGCACAAAATTTCGTGCTTGTTAACAATGTTCTGTACAAGTGTGGCCTTGACGGAACTTTCCTATTATGTGTCGGAAAGGATCAGCAGCGAAGATTGTTAGAAGCTTTTCATAATCAGGCATGTGGAGGACACTTTTCATCAAGGGTCACTGCATTCAAGATTCTTCGAGCACAGTTTTATTGGCCAACTATGTTTCGTGATGCATATGATTGGGTGTACAAATGTCAGTTATGTCAGCAGTTTGCTGGTAAAGTGAAATTGGCATCCTTTCCACTCAGGCCAGTTGTCATTGATGCTCCATTTCAGCAGTGGGGTATTGATTTTGTAGGACCTGTCAATCCAGTTTCCAGTAAGGGGCATGTTTATGTCCTCACAGTGACAGATTATTTTACAAAGTGGGTTGAGGCGGTTCCTACTAAACGAGCTACGTCCGAAGTGGTTTGCAGCTTTCTCAAGGAGAATATTATTTCTCGCTTCGGAGTTCCTCGGAAAATTGTGGCTGATAATGCAACTTGCTTCTCGTCAGAGGAGATTTTAAGTTTTTGTTTTGATCACGGCATCATGCTGTCACATTCGTCAGATTATTACCCTCAAGGTAATGGACAGGGCGAATCATCCAATAAAAACATTGTCACAATTATACGCAAGTTGGTTGAGTCAAATCAGCGAGCTTGGCATACTAAGTTATACGACGCTCTTTGGGCTGATCGTATAACTCCTAAAAGAGCTATTGGCACCTCGCCTTTTATTCTTTTGTATGGTACAGAAGCCATTCTGCCCATTACCTTGGAGTTGTCTGCTTTGCAACTGGCATCTGCAGTGGAGGATGAAGAATTTCATGATCCTATTCAGAAGAGGATGTTGCTCCTGATGAAACTTCAAGAGGAGAGGACAGAGGTTGTCGATAAGATCACTCAACACCAAGAAAGAGTGAAGAATTTTTTTGATAAGAAGGCTTGTCACAGAGACTTTCAAGTCGGAGATCAAGTCCTTTTGTGGGACAAAAGGCATGAGCCAAAAGGGATGCATGGGAAATTTGATTCCTTATGGTTAGGGCCCTTCCAGATTCATGAATCCGCAGGAGAGAACACATATATTCTTTCACATCAGGATGGAAGGCTCTTCTCGCTTCCTTATAGCAGGCAGTATCTTAAGCACTTCAACCCTTTAGGGGAGGAGTAATATTGTAAATATTTTGTAAGTAATTTTTATGCTTTATCGTTATGTCGTATTGTGTTTCCCCGTTTTGTGATGTTTTGTCATGTTTTAGGTGATTTAGGTAGTTTTGTGATGTTTTGTCATGTTTTAGGTGATTTAGGTAGTCTTGTTTTAGGTGATTTTTAGGTTAGGTTTTTAGGAAACTCCAAATGTTTTAGGTGAATAGGAAAAGTCCTGACTCCAATGCCCAAATTATAAATCACTGGTCTACTTAACACTGAGATTCTTAGGTTCTCCTATGCCGTAGGTATCCGACATGGTCACCAGACGGAGCCTAATGTTGTACCCAAACCAAATTTTTTGCTTCATCAAGGCATTTTGCATAAATTAGTCTAAACTTTGCTAAATGATGTAAAATACAGTTTTGGGCAATATCAAGCATGGAGTTTTTGTCAATATTTTGTCGGTCAAAGTCAGTTTTATTGATCAGAACCTGAAGCAGAGACTCAGAATGGAGCTTTTCACAATGGAGGAGCATCTCACGACAGCATTTCACATTGCACACGGTCATTTCAGTGATCGAGATGATGATTTTAATGGTCAATTTTTGAAGATTTTTCAGGAGAAAAGCAAGAAAGCGCCCCTGTAGCCTAGGGGCGCCCTTCTTTTTGAAGGTCAAGATCTTGTTGAAAACGCTCATGCATACAGTCAAACTCTTCAGAATTGGTTTGGCTATCCGACGAGCTATCCAGCGAAGCTTTCCGAGACCCGCAACTCCGACAACTGGCATCAGAAGTTGAAGTTCCCAAAGTTCTAGAGATGAGAAAATTGTTCTTTTCAAGCAAAAGCGCAACTATAGCTTGAGGGCGCCCATCTTAAAGAGGGGGTAGATTCTGGTATTTCTGGTAGCTAGTACAGTCAGTCTGTTCTCGACTAGTCTGCTTTTCCAACGAGATATCAAATGCAGTCATCCGAATCCCAGAGCTCCGGCAGCCGTCGTCTGAAGATCAGCTTATAATGGAGTTTTCACGTTTCAGAGCTTCTCCATTGGTTCCCAGTGCAACTACAGCTCAGGGGCGCTGGTTAAAAGGACCCTTCAGATGGTGAAATTTGCAGACGAGGTCTTCCTGACATCAGTACTACTCTAGCCCAGCTCCGCAATGCACCATCCAGCTTGTCGATCCGATGTTCCAGGTGATCGTGGTAGAGATTCTATCAAGCACGTAATTTTATGGGCGGACCAACATAAGATTTTCATTGTATTTCTACAGTCCAGAGGCGCCTAGCCTTTAGGCATGTCAGATGAGGTCGTTCGCGTTCGAAATCTTCACGACTTTCAAGCGTAATTACTTTATCTATTCAACAAGCCAAGCCGTCAGCGTTTGAGATTTGGCAAACGCTCGTACGTGCGAGGTCTTTGGTGAAATGCTGAAAAGTGAAGATATCCGGAAAATGGCCAAGTCTGGAGCGGATATTTTAAATAAAATACGCACTGGCGTTTTTGAGGTCTTAGAAGCAGTTTTCTTGCTTCTTCACCTCTAGAGACTTCTCTTGTGGGCCTTTCTGGCTGTCCGTTAAAACAGATAGTGCCTGAATCGGATTATCCCAGCTCCAGATATCAGAGGTCGAAGTGGGGCATTTGGTTGAAAGTTCAACTTTCGTCAAAATGGTGTCAGTGCAACTGAGAGCCAGGGGCGCTTTTACTTTTGAGGACCTTAACACAGCTTTCAGATGTCGTGCATATATCCGTTGGATGCAGAATGTCTCCAGTCATGCAGTGAGCTTCGTTTCTTGTCAGCAGGGTTCACCGTTCGTCGTCAGCAACCGTTTGAAGTGTCAGATGGTAGTTTAGGAAAATGGTTCGAGTCTGGAACCCATAAATGAATTTAATCAAGGGCGCCTAATTTTTCAGGGTGTTAAATGATGGATTTTGCAGTAGTGTCTCCCAGCAGACATTTCTTCCTTGTTCAGTAGGCTTTCCGTTGAATTCTCCAGCTCAGTCTCAACATCACCCGGTCACCCAGAAATCAGTGTTGAAGATGGCCAGTCATGACTTTGTCGTCAGCTATAAAGTAGGAAGTTAATAAAAAGTGGAATATCTTGAGCAAATGGATGCCGATGAGCTCAAGAGACGACTTTTCGGAATCGGTGAAGTCTAACGGTGAATCTCAAAGCTTCATTCGAATTGTCAACTAAAGTTAAATAATATTTAATATTTATTTTGCATATTTTGGCATTAAAATGGCGAATCTCTAAAATTGATGCCTTTGCAAATTGCATGATGAATATTAATTTATTATTATTTATTTCCGGACTCAGTGTCAGTATCAGTGTAACTGAAAGGGGTCCAATCAGAAGCCTTCTATTTTCAGCTGAGGTTTTAAATCTTGCAGTTCACAAGATGATACGAATTTCTTCTTATTTAAACATGGCGCCATCTTCATTTATTATTCACAAAGCTAAAGAGAAATTCGTTTTTCTTAAGAGAAATTCATATTTTTCAAGCAAAATTCGTATTTCTTCAAGGCAAAGGCGTATCTTCAAGGCAAATTCGTATTTTCAGAGCAAAGGCGAATTTTAGCAAACCAAAGGCAAATTCTTCATCAACAATCATTGGCGAAGACATCAAAACACTTTCTTTGCAGGTACAAGTCAGAATTATCAGCAGACTTCAGACAAGATGGCGATTTTAGCAGAAGCAGAGCACTAAAAACTTCTTTCTTCTGTCTTAAATTCTTCTATTTCTCGTCTTAAATTCTTTCACATGTTTGAAGAATTGGCGACTTTTGGCAAAACAAATCATCTGGGTTGATTCAGAATAGCTTCCTCGAGAAAACCCATGTGTCAGAATTTTTCAGAAAATTTACTCCAGAGCATCAGTTCTCGAGGCTCTAATTTTCTCAACTGAAAATTCCTTGCATGGTCGAGTAGAAGTCAAATTTTCGCAAATCTGACATTCTGGGTTGTCTTAGAATCTTTTTCCGGAAAAAACCCATATCTCAGATTTTTCCGTGAAAATTGCCCTTTGATAGGCTATTTTTAGCCTCAGCAGGCTATTTTTAGTTTTCCAGAAAAGTTGTCAGAATATAGCTGTGTTCACAGTCAACAGGCGAGTTTTTCAGAGTGTAGTTCATGCAAACTGAATTCATGATTTCATCAGAAAAGTTGAGACCGATTTGTATCAAGTGCATTTAGAAGATTAACAGGTGTAGTCACTCAAATTCATATGGATGCATGCCTCGTATAGCCAATTGTCTTCCAAAGCCGGTTTAGAGGGTTGATACCGTTGGAATTTTGCATGTGCAGCAAGTTCGTTTGCATTTCTCACAAATAGAGTGTGCGCAGTCAAATCTCGCAGTTTCGTCATGCAAAAGTGTCAGAAGCATCAAGCTGCAGAGGAGATAGTCGCCATCACTTCAGTTACGGAGCCGCCAAAGCTATGAGTCAGTGAAATGCTAGTTTGAGTGTGCAAAGATTGCTCAAGTTGCTGACATTCAGATGCTGATGCAGTTAACAATCTCGTTGAGGGATTGGTTGCTCGAGATCACGGCCAGTAGACTTCAGTTCCCACCTCTCAGAATAGACGTTACACACAGGAGTTAAACTTGGTGTTACCTTTTCAAGTTAACTCGCTGTCTCATTGTTGGCGTAACAACTAGCACCTCTGGAGTAAGAGTTGGTAGGACAGCTATGCAATACTCACGAATGAGTGCTCTTCAAATTAGAGGAAGCTCCCTCGTTGTGCTTTGGACAAAAATACCGGCGAAAGGAAATAAACTAAACTAATTCTTCTTTTGTTTCAGTCAGAGGTACAAGGCTTTCTCGAAAACTATATACGTTGCAGCTGAGAATTTTCTCTGGTTTCGCAGATTCACTAACTACAACTAAACTTAATAACTTAAATTCTATCCAATTCCCTCAAGAAAATAGAGCATGAGAAAACCGAGCAAGGTTATGACTATCAGACGATAAACGGATTTAGATTCTCTACTTGAAGGCAAGGTGGCGCAACTATTATCTCAATCTGAACAAGTTTATTAGGCACAAAACAAATTTAAGAATTTACCATGATAATCTCATGAAACCCTATGTGGCATAACACTTAATCATAATAGTAAAGACTCATAAAACAGATTTATCATCACAATCTTGTGAAACCCTATGTGGCATAACACTTGATCATAACGGTAAAAGTTCACAAAACAGATTTATCATTACAATTGCATGAAACCCTATGTGGCATAACAATTAACTATAATGGTAAAGATGCACAAAACAGATTTATCTAAACTATGGAAAGAGTTCACTATCACAATCGCATGAAACCCTATGTGGCATAACAATCAACTGTAATAGCAAAGACGCATGAACAAATACCAAAAGAGCAATATTGAGGGCAAGGTAGGCGCAGCATATATTTCTCTCTCAAGCAAAAAGTTAATTACAAATGAGCAAAAGCTCTTATTTATATACATCAAGGTGTAGGAAACCCTAAAATCACCTTGTGTTAACTACAGTCTTGCAAATGCATGCAAGATTAATTATTAAACCCTAATGAAGTAAACTATATAGTTAACTGGAAAGCTACCATCAGTTAACCGGTACAAATAACCTAAAAATGGACCATGTGCAAGCATGCACGTCCTTATTTAAAGCAAAGTTAACTGGACACTACCTTCAGTTAACTGGAAACCCTAACCCTAACTCCTGTGTTGATAATTCCAAGGATGAGATAAGCATGTGTTAAGTCAGCAAGTAAACTCAAGACTGAAAGTCGAGTTAACTGCTGCTCATGACTCAACCCTCGAATTAACTGCAGGTTCCAACTGGCAGATCACTCCATGTCAACTTCGGTCTAACACTTCGACCAAGAACTCATCGATCTCTTTGTCATCTGGCACTTTGACACTGCTCAAAACAACAGTCTGCTTCTTCAGTTCTTTGCCATTTTCTGTGATCGTGTGCATGCCATCTTTACATTCTTCAGTCGCCTTCCTGAGACTGGCTGCAATCACTGAAACATTCTCTAATTTAGGCGCCATAGGTTCACCTCCAAGGCTGTCACGAATCAGCTTCTCGAACTCTGCTTGTACTTTGTCCAACTCAACATACGTGCCATCTTCAAGAAGATAATGACATGGAATTTGAACAACGAAACCGCTGACAAGTGCAAGTACTCCAACCACATCATCCTTGAGTGAAAACAACTTGGTAGAAATCTTCTCACATATTTCCGTCCTGAGAAGGTGCTGCTCTCTCCAAGTGAAAACTTTTTCTTGATCCTCGACCAACTCCAACGCATCATATGCAACTGACAACTGAGATACTAGAACATGATCCTTCGCCAAACTCTCTGCAACTGCAATCTCAAGTGACTGAACACCCTGATGAAGCTTATGTGCATCACTTCTCAACTGATACATATCTGCAAGAAGACACCGACTAGCAGCAACTAAACTATCAATCCAGTTGTCCAAAAGTCTGCCATGACTGACTAACTGATCCAGTTTTCGTTGTTCTGCAGGTGTACTCTAAGGCAGAACAGGTGCTCTATTCGGATTTCCATGAACAAGATCAGAAATGTACTGATGAAGTTGACTATTTTCAGCCTTGAGTAAGGCCTTATCTTCTCCATCCTTCGTGATGTGCTCTTCAAGGTTATTAGTGACGATCTTAAGAAGAGTTACATCTGTCTCTCTAGTGGTCCTGCCAAGATTTGCCTTAGTGAATGTAAAGTCACCAACTTCGACTTCATCTAAGCTCTTACCCTCTGGAGGAACAACAACTTCGATAACAATCTCTGATTCTGGAGTCTTCTCAATATGCACTTGTTTATTTATCTTCTTGTTCGATCTTCTCTGATAGGGTTCACCAAATTCAGATAAATCAAGGTTGTATGAAGGTTCACGCCTCTGTCTTCCCAAAGACTTCTCGAGCCAACAAGACTGAATGATATTTTCAATTTGAGGAGAGACTGTCCCTGATGTATCAACCTGTGGTGGTTCAGTTGTCTCCGATCCAGCTTGAATTGGTGTCTCAGGCTCAGAATCTATGTCAATAGGTTGTATGTGAGGCGAACTAGGAGGTGAAATATGAGGCTCAGCTTGAATAACTGTCTCTACTGGAACCTCAGGAACATTCCCAACTTGTTTCTGCTTCCTCTTACCAGTAGCTCTTTTCCCCGTGTTTCCACTAAGTCTAACCCCTTCAGGAGGTATTATAATGGCCTTGACTTTGGTCTTGCCCTAGAAGTAGAAGGCAACGAAGAGAAATCCTTTGGCGGCTCTGTCACAGGAACTGATTTTCGCGTCTGTTTGCTCTCCAAGAACAACTTGCTAGTCTTGATAACTGATCTGGAAACCTCTTCGATAGAAATATTCTCCTTAGCATACCAATCCGGTGAGCGAAGTGGCTGCCGAGCAACTTGATCTTTGACATATGAATTGAGAAGAACTTCTCCATCATCATCTGATAGACCATCAACATCTTCTGATAGGTAATCAGAGAGCTGACCGATAGTGAGTCTACAATAATGACGACGACGAACCTCGAATTCATCTTCACAATTAGCCCAGAAATCTTCAAGTGCTGGCGTATGTGCAATCCCTCGCTCTAACCGATCTGCATAATGACCGAGAGGATCATAGGAACGCCTCTCAGTATAAGTCTTGAGTTTGAACCTTTCTATCTCGGTAGACATAAACCTGGCATCTGTTGCCGCATTGCATGTGAAAATTCCCAATGTGAATGGAAAATTAGCCGCAGTCTTATGACGACTACGAAGAAAGAAATGGACATGCTGCATCTGTCTGAGGAGGAACTCCATAAAGATAATCTTGTCTGACGGGTACCTCGGCAACATCAGGGGCTCTCCAACATATCCATAAACTCGGATGTATGTGAAAGTAGGGAACTGGATAAACCAATCCGCCCAAGTCTCCATCGCTGATTTGGCCTCGGCAGAAATACGAATGTGCATCTCGTCATCAAGATCTCTAACGGTTCTCATAGAAAAGTGGTCGTTCACTGCTCGGAAGTCCTGCTCAGATTGAGAGAACTCCAATTGAGGATAATACTCATGAACACGCTGAACACCGAGAGTGCCATTAGTTTTTAGAAGCCTGAAGCTACCTTGAAATGCAACCAAGTAAACCAAGGAGGATATCATATGAAACTCATGATACTTGAGAAAGTTAGTAATTTGCTGATGTAAGCAATCACTAATCAACATAGCCCAGTCAAAACGCTCTGTACCATCAAGAATTCTGGTAATTAGGTAAAACATCCATGAACGGAAAGTGCTAGCATCTGGTTGACCGGCAACTCGGTTGAGTAAAGTTATCAAAACAGCAACTTCGTCTTTGAATTCACCACGACCAACCTTCTTAGGCATGTTAGTCTTCTGAACTTTCAGCCACTTCTGAGCCACTTTCCTCTGCGAACGTTGTTGATCAGCATCCCATATCTTCTCACAAGCTTCAAGAACCACAGTAAAGTTATCTGAACGAGGAGGAATAGCAAAACATTTCTCTATGTCCTTTGGTTTGATACTGCAAACAACCTTCCCATCTGCTGATCTGATTTGACGTGAAGATGAGTCATAATGCTTGATGCAAGCAAGAACGAACTCAAGATCGAAAGTAGTAACAGGAATGGATGTTGCTGCCAGTAACCCTGAACGTTCAAGATTCTTCAACGAATTGCTGCTAACACCCTCCAAACTGCTCAGATTGACCTTTGGATAAACATGATTCAGGTCTGTATCTGAAGTTTTGATGAAATTATGAGCAAGAGCTGATTTCACCTGATAATCAATGAGATTGAACTGCATTTTGAAAATGAGGACTTTTGACTGTAAAGTCGAATATACTTGAAGAACTTTCTGAGAACCTCTGGACAAGGCTAAAAATAGCTTCTGACGAAAGAAATTTTTGAAGTTTTTCTGGAACATGGGTTTTGTGCACAACTGAATTCTGAACAAACCCAGATAGCTGAATTCTTGAAAAAAATGTGTTTCAAGCCCACATGCAAAGAAATTCTCATAAAAAAGCACAGAGCTTCAGAATGAAGACTACAGGGCGATTTCCTCGAAAAAATCTAAGATGTGGGTTTGGCTGCAAATGTTGAAATATGCGAACCCAGATGATCAGATTCTGAATATGTGTTGAATTTCTTTGACATGCGAAGAAAGTACCTAAGGTGAGAAATAGAAGAAATAAGACAGAAGATAGAAAGTTTTGCTTGTCTGCTTCTGAAAAATCAGCCAACTTCTTCTCTGAAACTTGATAAAACCTGCATGCAAAGTGAAAATAAAGTCTAGAATCGCCTTCCTCTGAACAATCTGAACTCGTTGCTATGAAGAACGCTGAATTCGGACACCTGTAGCACCTTTAGCTTGCTGGTCGCTCAAGAAGAATATGAACTTCGAAGCTAAAGATGATGAAATAATG
This sequence comes from Sequoia sempervirens, assembly GCA_007258455.2. NCBI lineage: Eukaryota > Viridiplantae > Streptophyta > Pinopsida > Cupressales > Cupressaceae > Sequoia > Sequoia sempervirens. Next base: position 90,509 of record VDFB02032329.1, on the reverse strand, counting down.
GACGCCATTACTGAAATATATAGATTTTCATCTATGAAATTCGCACAAGGCAAGGAATCCATGAAAAGTGCGCTTGGCTTCTGATTGGACCTCATTCCAGTTAACTGAAACTCGAATATGCTAAATAAATCGCCATGCATTAGGGTTTGCCTTTCAATACTTCAGTTCAACACTTCATGCGACTTTGACTTCAGTTAGCACTTCATATTAAGTTCGCCATCCTTCACACTTGCTTTAGATTCACAAATTTAAACTAAGGCGTCCCTTTTGATAACTAAAGTTAGCAATCAAGAATTCGCCATATTTCATGCAATGAATATTCTAAATATAGCGACCCTTTCAAGACTTCAGTTGGCCTTCAAGAAGTGAATGCGCCAACTTCACATGCTAAAAATAACAACCCTTTTGGAACTAAAGTTGTCATTCCTTAGAAAATGCGTAGCTTCACTAATTTATGCTTCATCAATAAAATCTAAATATGGCGACCCTTTTGATAAGTTCAGTTAACACTCAAATGCGCCATACTTCACAAATTTATGCTTCACCATTCATGCCGTCCCTTCTAGAACTTCAGTTGACACTTAATGAAGCGCTATCTTCACAAAATCCTCACAATTGCAACCAAATTCGCCATGCATGTGGACTCCAGTTGACATTCACTGATAATCTTCAGTTAAGTGAACATGCAATCAAGTTAACTCAACATGCAAAGCAGTTAACTGAACATGCAAACTAGTTAACTCGACATGCGAACTGAAAGATCACTCAACATGCCAATATACGAACTGAAGATGACAACCCAGAAAACGTTTAGTCTAACTGCAGTCAGAACTCAAGTTAAGGCGTCCATTCAACTCTCTTTCGAAAATCCAACTTTGAACTCTTAAGGCGAATTCCAAACTTAGCCAAATTTCATGAAAATTTAAGCTAAAACCTCTGCCGGGACCTCTGTTCATCCCCTGACCCGGTTGGTGACTTCTCCGATTGACTGGCTGATAGGTGTATCGCAGAGCTGAGCACAAACCCGATCAAAAGGTATCTTGAGACTGAAAACCATAAAACTAACATCTGAAGGCTCAAAATCCAAGCGCCTTTTCAAAAGCTGCACTTTTTCTCAGACTTAGTCAAATTTTCTCATCTGCATCTCGAACGAAGGGAAAAACAAATTCTTCATAACTTCTGATTTACCAACTTTCAGGACTGGATCTCAGGTTCATTGCGGAGCTGACCTCATTCTGCAAGACAGTTGCAAAGACACATTTTCCCAAAAAACATCATCTGAGGGGTGAAAATCAAGGGCGCCTTTTTGAAAAGTTGCTCTTTTTCCTCCAGACTTGGCCATTTTTGAAACTGACCAAAATATCACAAAAATTCCGACTGCAAGCTGCTGAGACATCTTCTGACCTGACGGAGACAGGCAACGGAAAGCTGAACGTAACACGGACACATTGAATATCTGATATCATTAGAAAGAAGGCATTAAAGGCTTGAAAAGCTCAGGCGCCTTTCTGAAAAAGTGCTCTTTTGCTTTTCCTTTGATATTTTGACTAAGATTTGACCCCATGTTTAACCTCCGTTTCAGGCACTTCAGCAACTCAGATTCACCCATTGACGGATGCGTCGCGAAGCTTGAACAAACGTGAGATAAACATCTTGGATGGCATTCAGTCAAAATCCTTCATCTGGCACCTCAAAAAGATGGGCGCCTTTTCCAAAAGCTGCACTTTTCTCCAGTGTTAGCCAATTCTCGCTTTCGCTTCGTTTTGCGCTATATCTTCCACAACTTGCTCGAAACAGGTCTGTTTGACAAACTTGATAGCTCACTACGAAGCTAGCGTGATGCCGGACAAATGTCTGTTGGAGGTGACAAACCCTAAAAACAGGATCTGGACCCCTAAAAGATAGGGCGCCCATTTGAGAATGTGCTCCCTTCTCCAGAGATCGAAAATTTGGTGATTTCCGTTCAAATTTTCACTTTTCCTTGAATTACTTCAGTAACAGATTGACATTACACTGACACCAACTCCATATTTAAAAACCCCAAAAACGACCTTCTGACATCACTTTAACAAGATTAAGACTCAATTAAGCAAAATGCCTTAGTGAAGCAAAAATTTTGGTTTTGGGTACAACACTCATCTCATGCATATCTATTCTGAGATCAGCTTTATTTACTTGGAGTTTTATTTAGGTTTTACGTTAACTGATGGTAGTGTTCCAGTTAACATGCTTTCAATAAGGACGTGCATGCTTGCACAATTGTCCATTTTTAGATTAGATGTTTCGGTTAACTAATGGTAGCTTTCCAGTTAACTGTATAGTTTGCTTTATTAGGGCTTAGCAATAAATCTTGCATGCATTGCAAGACGTAGTTGACTCAAGGTGATTTTAGGGTTCCCTACACCTTGATGTATATAAATAAGAGCTTTTGCTCATTTGTAAATAACTTTTGCTTGAGAGAGAAATATATGCTGCGCCTACCTTGCCCTCAATATTGCTCTTTTGGTATTTGTTCATGTGTCTTTACTATTACGATTAAGTGTTATGCCACATAGGGTTTCATGCAATTGTAATGGTGAATTCTTTCCATAGTTTAGATAAATCTGTTTTGTGCATCTTTACCATTATGATCAATTGTTATGCCACATAGGGTTTCATGCGATTGTAATGATAAATCTGTTTTGTGAGTCTTTACTATTATGATCAATTGTTATGCCACATAGGGTTTCATGCGATTGTCATGGTGAATTCTTCCCATAGTTTAGAGAAATCTGTTTTGTGCTTAATAAACTTGTTCAGATTGAGATGATAGTTGCGCCACCTTGCCTTCAAGTAGAGAATCTGCACTTGGTTATGTGTGTTGTCGTGGACAATAAACTAATTCGGATTGAGATAATAGATGCGCCACCTTGCCTTCAAGTAAAGAATCCGTATCTAGTTTATCGTGTGATGTTGTTACCAATAAACTTGTCTAGATTGAGCTGATAGTTGCGCCACCTTGCCTTCAAGTTGAGAATCTATACACGTTTATCGTCTGATAGTCAAACCTTGCTCCGTTTCCTCATGCTCTGTTTTCTTGAGGAGATTCGATAGAATTTAAGTAATTAAGTTTAGTTGTAGTTAGTGGATCTGCAAAACCAGAAAATACTCAGCTGCAACGTATAGTTTTTTCAAGAAAGCCTTGTACCTCTACAGCTGAAACAAAAAGACAGGACATAGTTTAGTTTATTTCCCTTTGCAAGTATTTTTGTCAAAGCACGACGAGGGAGCTTCCCCTCCTAATTTGAAGAGCACTCATTGCGTAGTGTGCATAGGCTGTTCATAACAACTTTTACTCCAGAGGTGTTAGTTGTTACGCCAACAATATGATTGAGCAATGATGGCTCTGGTATAGGGGAACATAGGTAGAATACTAGGTACACCACCCCATATGGATGGCAAGGGCCACATGGGGCCAAGGGGGGTAAACTGCCTTCGGGCCTAGGGATTCTTGGGCACCCTACCAGACCCTCATACTCAAGGAAAAGTAAATTAGGAGATTCAATACGCTTATGAAATGGTGTGTCTTATTTTATGTCTACTAACACCTTGCAGGTCAACAGGTAGTTGTATCCCTAACCCATTCTCTTTGATTTCCCTTACATGCATGCTAATTAACATTTTCTTGTAAAATACTCTTTGAATTTTGTTTTGCAGGGACCTAATTGTTCTATAAGCATTCCCCAACACCAAGGTAATTACTTGGAATTGATTAATTAGGGCAGATTTAGGGTTATCCCAAAAAGGGGACATTACAGTTATAGAAGTTGTTTGTTATGGTTACAAATGTGTCAGAATACAGGTTGATAGCTTTGTTTATAGAGGAATTAGTAAAGCTACTTTGTGGTTGGATCAATGCATTTGATCCTAGCACTTTACAAGATGCTATCAAGAGGGCTAGGAACATGGAAAGTTCAGCCCCTTTTAAGAAATTTCAGCCTAAACCCTTCCAACATAAGAAAGACAATAAGAAACCTTTTCAAAAAGATGGGCCTAAAAGGCACTACATGGATGATGAAGTTAGAAATGAATTACGTAGAGAAATGTTATGTTTCAACTACAAAGAACCTTGGGAGCCTGGCCATCAGTGTTTGGGAAAAGGTAAGATGCACTACATTGAGGTAGTTTCAGATGATAAGGAGGAAGGGAAAGGGGAAGGAGTTCAGGGCAGTGAATAGAGTGATTTAGATAGTGAGCACGAGGAAGAGAATGAGCATCCACCTAAAGGATTTAAAGGTGGGACTATAACTACTCTTTCAATTACCCCTAGATATAACTCTTTCCAAGTTTGTGGAGTCTTGCAAGGACATGTGACAATTTTAGTAGATAGTGGAGCAACCTACAACTTTATAGATTCAACATCGGTGGCAAAGAGGGGTATACAAACACAGGATTTTGAGGGGTTTAATGTCATGGTGGTAGATGGTTTTAACATGGCTTTACCCAACGGGTTCCACAGCTGAATATTACATCAGGGAATTGCATTGTCATTGATGTTTTCTACGTTGTTGATTTAGGAGATACTGATGCTATATTGGGTATCCAATGGCCTTACTCCTTAGATAAGTATTCTCAGAATTTTCAGACTAAGGAGCTGAAATTCAAAGCAGATGGTAAGGAGGTTGTTTTGAGGGGTACGTCTAACGGTGCTCCCAAGATTGTGTCAGCAAAAAGGATGGAAAGTAAGATTAGGCACAGCGATGTAGCATGGGCATCACAGTGTTTGAGTTCATCTAAGACCCCTACTGATGATAGTAATATGTATCATGTAGACATTCAACTGGTGTTGGATAAACTCAATTTGGTATTTGGTGAGATTCCTCCAAGGAGACCTCCAGATAGAGCGTCATCGAGTTGGAGGAGGGCTCCAGGCCCATCATCACTACTCCTTATAGGAACCCTAAGAAGTTTAAGGAGATGGAAATAGCCATTGAGTTATTAGATATAGGGCACATTAGACCTAGTTCGAGTCCCTCTGCTTCTTTGACTATCCTAGTGAAGAAGAAGGATGAGGCCACGAGGATGTGTATAGGTTACCATGCCCTAAACAAAAAGACCATAAAAAAACAATACCCTATTCCCAATATCGATGAGTTGTTGGACGAGTTGCACAGTGCAACGTATTTCTCAAAGATTGATCTTCGATCAAGGTATCATCAGATTAGGGTAAGAGAGTAGGACATTCATAAGACTGCATTTAGATGTCATTACAGGCATTATGAGTTTCTGGTCATGCCTTTTGGTTTGACCAATGCTCTCACCACCTTTCAATCCTGTATGAACAATATTTTTAATAAGCAGTTGAGGAAATTTCTCTTAGTATTCTTCAATGACATACTCATATACAACAAGACTTGGGAGGAACACTCGAGACATCTTGATGAGGTTTAGGGCATAATGGAGGCACAATATTTGTATGCTAAGGCATCCAAGTGTGAGTTTGGAATGACATAAATCCTCTACTTGGGACATGTGATCAATGCTTAGGGTGTTTAGGTTTATTAGGTAAAGATATAGGTAATTCTAGATTGGCCACCATCAAGATCATTAACAAAGCTGTGGGGTTTCTTCAGTTTGTGCAGCTATTACAGGAAGTTGGTTAAGGGGTTTTCATAGCTAGGTGCACCTCTAACAAACCTCACCAAGAAAGGGACTTTTAGATGGATGAATGAGGCTCATCAGGAATTTGAAATACTTGAGGAGGTGATGAGTACTTGTCCCATGTTCGCTTTACTAGAATTTACTCAGCCCTTTGTGCTGGAGTGCAATGCATCAGGTGAAGGTATTGGGATGGTTTTAATGCAGAATAGACACCCCATTGCCTATGAGAGCCGGTAGCTTCGAGATATCGAGAGGCTCTATTCCATCTATGATAAGGAGATGCTCGCCATCATGCATGCGATGGCGAAATTCAAATAGCATTTGGTAGGTGGGAAGTTTGTGGTCAGAAAGAACCATAATAGCTTGAGATATTTTTTGGAACAAAAAGATTTGAATGAGAGGCAACCAAAGTGGGTCAGCAAGGTATAGGCATATGATTTTGACATAAAATATGTCAAAGGAAAAGGGAATGTTGTTTTCGATGCTCTTTCCAGGAAGCCCACTATTTGCTCTCTAGCTGCAATTTCAGCTGATTGAAAGCCTCACCTTTTGGTGGAATATTCCACAAACACATTTGCATGCGAGATTATGGATGGGAAAACTCAGGATGATAGATACAAGGTAGTAGATGATACGTGGTTCTTGAGTCAAAGCTTAAGGAGAAGATTTTGAGAGCCATCCATGATACACCATTGGTAGGACATCCAGGATATTTTAAAACTTGTAAGCAAATCAAAGAGGTTTTCATGGAAAGGCCTCAAGGATGATGTCTTGTGACATGTGCGGGAATGTATGACTTGTCAGCAAAACAAGTCAAAACCCACTTTTCTAGTTGGATTGCTTCAGCCATTACATTCTAGAGCAGAAATGGGAGAGTGTGTCTATGGACTTCATTACTATTCTACCAAAGGTACAAGGCAAATATTGTATTTTTGTGGTAGTTGATTGGTTGACCAAGTTTGCACACTTTTTCGTTGTCTCATCGGAGTATAAGGCACCACAGGTTGCAGAGTTATTTTTTAGGGAGGTGTTTAGACTCCATGGATTACTGAGAAATATAGTCAGTGACTAGGACAGCCAATTCCTCAGTGATTTTTGGCAAGATTTATTTAGGTTAGCTAGCATTGAGTTAACCCCTAGCACCAATTACCACCCTCAAATGGATGGCCAAACAAAAATTGTGAACAAATGGGTTGAGGGACATTTGCGTAACTATGTGGCGAGGCAGCAAAAGGCTTGGATTAGGTGGTTGTTTGGACAAACATTGTTACAACACCACCTATCACATATTGATTGGCATGACTCTTTCAAATCCCTATATGGGTATGATGCTCCATCATTTTTGGATTTAGCTTTTGGTAATAGCTAGGCTCCCAAAGCTAAGGATTGAATCCAAGAGAGTCAAGATATCCATAGGTCACTTAAGGATAATATTCAGAGTGCCCAAAATCAACAAAAAATATATGCAAATAGGCACAAAGTAGAACGAAGCTTTGAGGTGGGAGACTTGGTTTTCTTGCGCCTACAACCCTACAGACAATCTTTCTTGAATAAAAGTGGCGCAAAAAAATTAAAGCCTCACTTCTATGACTCGTACAGAATTGTTCGGAGAGTGGGGGAAGTAGCATATGAGCTTGAGTTGTCTAGTAATAGCAGGATCTATGTGTTTCATGTGTCATGCCTCAAAAAGGCTCTAGGACAACATATTACATCTTCACCAGAGCTTCTACCCTTGGATGAAGAAAACAGATTTGTTTTGGTACCTGATGAGATTGTGGATGTCAAAGAAAGAAGATTGAGGAGCAGAGTAATCAAGGAGTATCTAATTAGATGGAAAGACTTGCGCGTGGAAGAGCCCACATGGGAGGGTGAACAAATTCTTCAACATCCTAATCTACAATTTCTTGAAGGAAAGCGATTTCGAGAAGGGAGGATTGTAATGTCCCCTTCCAAGGAGTAATCCGGAGTGACTAATTAGCCTATCTTATTTTCATAGGCTAAAGTTAGGCAAGAAGGGAATATTTTAATTTAATTATTTAATATTGTCCAATCAAGTTCATTTTATGGATAATATTATTTAATTAATTTAATAAGTTTCATAGAGTGACTTAAGTGGAATATTTAATAGATTTTAATAAAGTCACTTTATTTTTCAGGATTAAAAAGGAAATATTCAAAGTGCAATAATTTGAAAAATTCTTTAGTGGCTTCAGGAATTAATACAAAAGTGCTTTTCGAAGCCCATTTTCATATGCTTGATTATTTTAATGAAAATTGGAGAGTTTTGGAGAAACAAACCTTTGGACAGAAACCTATGGGATGTTGGTTCCGATAGTGCAAGATTCTACTCTAATTGGTTGCTAAAGTAATCATATAGATTTCTTGTGTCAGTCTATAGCAACTGAAGATTGAAATTTGTGAAGTCTTGTGCTAAGACGAATTTCATAGTGTGGGATTAAGTTGTAGAATTATAGAGCTAAATAAAATCAATATTATATGTGATGTCCCTGACCCAATTGTACTATTTCAGAATTGTGAGGGCCGGTTTATATAATATTCATATTATTTGGGACTTGTTGTGACCTTTTCACACATCACCCCATTCAAGATGGGGACCCCCTAATTTTTGCTCCATTCGGGTCTTTTGGATTGGGTTTGTCGGTCTATCTCTCTCTGTCGGTTCTTTCTGTCTGATGATGTACTTGTCATTTGACCTAGGTTCAAATTTTGGCTAAGTCTGGAGGGCTTTTTGATAATTAGGGTTTACATTCCTCAGACTGCTTTGAGGTCAAATTGGGTTGGTTGGCTAATTCCTGAGCTTAGCATCGCTGTTAAGATACTTCGAGCAGGCTCCCTCTGAATTTTCACTGAATTCTGGCAATTTTCTATTTTTAGTAAGTGTCAATTTGGGTTTGTTTTCTTGAGATTTTCACGTTCTGACAACTACACTGCATTCTGAGCACTTTGAGCTATCTACTTGCAAAATTTGAGCAGAAATGGACAACTTGCTATTTTAGCAGTTCTGCCTTCGAGGGTCATTTTTAGGGTTTGCATGTAAGTTTTCTTAGCGCATGTCAACATTATCTTTCTGGGTTTTCTGAGAGCTTCACAGCGAGGTAGCATGCGAATAGAGTTGGTCACTTTTCCGGAACTTGCTATTTTTAGCCAGCGCTCGCATGTTGATGATTTTTCTGGGTTTTTCAAGATCTCTCGAGCAATGTGACATGCAAAATCATCCGACAACTGATGGGTCACCTTTTCATACATTTACTATTTTTAGTAGCACCACTCCGACAACTGCCCAACACTTCAGAATCACGAACACAATGACATGCAATAGAAACAGAGTTAAACAGAGGTCATTCAAGGCATATGCAAGATGAATTAGGGTTTCGAGCTTCAGGATTCAAAATGAGGAGACAAACGCCAAATTTCCAAGAACTGAGGTATCCCATCGTGATTAGCATCTTTCAAGAAGTCCGTTGGTAAAATTTGAAGGCAAACGAAGCACTTACTATTTATAGTAAGCCACTTTTGAAACAGGCTATAAATAGTAAGTCGGCATCAGGCGCCAGTGTGAACGGGCAAGTCTACCGATGAGGATCACGACATTCAAATTTCAAGTCAAACGGAGCTGTGGAAGTCTCGAAATCAAGCAGCTGCTATAAATAGTAAACCACCTCCAGAAACATGCCAAAAATAGCAGGTCAGCACGATGCATCGATATGAACAGGTCAAGCAAGTGATGGAGACCCCATGGAGCGAATTTCAAGTCAAACGGAATTGCAGAGGTTCGAGAATCAAGCACTTACTATTTCTAGCAGGCCTATGCAAAGAAATTAGGGTTTCCAAAAATCAAGGGCGGAACACGAAAGTCATGCAGAAGTAGCATCCAGCCACGATCAACACCCTTTAGGCAATCAGCACACAGAGTTTGAACTCATTCTGAGTAGTTGCTATTTTTATAAGTTGCTAAAAATAGCAGGTGTAGGTAGGCATCATGCCCCACGTGTTCATCACATCACAAGGTTCGAGATAAAGCAAAAAATCAGGCCCTCTAGAGCCGGAAATCAGTTCAAAACGCAAAATTTAAGAAACTTTCTACAAATAGAAAGTTAGGGAAGGCCAGGGCTAGCATGAACAAATTACTCCAAATCAGGCGCAAGAAAGGAAATTCACTAAGTCTGAGAAAATTTGAAGTACAGCATCGGAATTCGCCCTAGAAGCTACTTGAGGCAGGTGAAAATTCTACTAAGGCATGAAAAATAGAAGCTCACATGGTGAAATGCGCCTTAGCTTGAAGAAGGAAGCTAGAAAATATTCAAAGTATCGTAAATTGAAAGCTCTCCCCCCAAAATGCGCCCAACTCTAAGGAGATGCTTGGAAATTTTACTAAGAGCTTAAAATTGGAAGCAAGGGTGGTCAAATGCGCCTTAACTTGAGAGGCTGAGTTGGAAATTTGACTAAGTCCTTGAAAATGAAAGCTTCTACCCCTAGATGCGCCTAAGAAGAAGTTGAAGTTTAAAAATTGCCTAAGGCATCAAAAATGAAAGCACAAGGTCTCAAATGCGCCCCAAGCTAGAGTGAAGAGAATGAAAAGCGTCTAAGTATTCAAAAATGAAAGTAGAGAGGTGGAATGCGCCCAAGCTGAAGGGAGAGCTTAAGAATTTTCTCTAAGTCTAAGAAACTAGAAGTAGCCCACCCCAAATGCGCCCCACTTGAAGAATCAAGTAACAAAATGTTTCAAAGGCAAGTAAAGTGAAAGCCTGGCTACCTAAATGCGCCCTAGTGGATAGTTGGATTTGAAAATTTGGCTAAGTCATTTAAAATGAAAGCTCAGGGGTGGAATTGCGCCCAAGACAAGAGGAGGACTTGAAAATCGTCTAAGTGATGAAAGTTGAAAGTATGAGGTGCTAACTTGGATGAGTTGATAGGAATATTTACTAAGTGTTTCAAATTTGAAGTAAAGACCTCCAAATGCGCCTTAACTCAAAGGATGAAGGAACTTGAAATTTCCTAAGGCGTAGCAAATTTGAAAATTGACTAAGTACTTCAAATTTGAAGTACAACCCCTCATATGCGCCTAGAGGAGGTGGGAGATGAAATTTTATTAAGGCACTTAAACTTGAAGAAGAGGACCTCATATGCGCCTTGAAGAAAAGATGAAAATGGAAAAGTTTCTAAGTGACTAGAATTTGAAGCTCACCCTCCTATTTGCGCCTTGACTGGGAGGATGCCTTGAGTGACGCCTAAGGCAATGGAATTTAAAGCATGATGCATCATTTGCGCCCTTGGAAGAGAGGATAGCTGAAGATATGCTAAAACGTTGTAAGCTAAAAGCACTAACCCTCAAATGCGCCAGCTTTGGAGAGGAGTTGGAAATATTTCCAAGGCGTGTGAATTAGAAGTAACACCCCCAATATCCGCCTTAGCCTTGGATGAAGAGTTAGAATAAAACTAAGGCATCTAAGTTTTATAAGCTGGAAGTGAAACTCCAATATGCGCCTAAAAAAGCTAGGAAGTGATTAAAATATTCTAGGCGTTGCAAACTTGAGGCTCACTAGACCATATGCACCTTGACCTAGAGAAATTTTCTAAGTGTAAAAAAGTTGAAGAGGGGGGTGTCATTTGCACCTTAAGATGAAGAAGATACTTTGAAAATCGTCCAAGGCATAAAGTTGAAAGTACCCCCACCTATATGCACCTTTGGCTGGAGAAGGTTTTTAAAAATATACTAAGTGTTCTTAAATTAAAAGAAGACCCCCCCCATATGCGCCTAATTGAAGGGGTAAAGTTGGAAATGTTTCTAAGGCAGTGAAATTAAAAGTTTGATGGGTAGATGTGCGCTTGTGAAGAAGAGGGTAAGGTGATAAATTTCCTAAGGCGTTTCAAATACAAATAAAATTCGCCCAAGCTAGAGAAATTAAATAAAGTTTGATTAAAATTATTTTCCAAAGTTTTAAAAATAAAATGCCCCCTTTGTTTAGACACATGAGATTTTTGAAGTCGGAAAATATTTATTAGGGGGAAATTTATTTTGGAAAATATTCTGGATGGAAAATAATTTTGCCTAGCAATTTTAAAATGTTAGAGCTTGCGAGTGATGAAGCTTTTTCGACTGAAACATAAATTTTTTCTAAGGCGCTGGCAAAATAAATAAAGTTGTCTCAAGTGAATTAAATGGCATTCAAATTAAATTTTAATAAAACATACGCCATTTTAAAAAGATGAGATTTTTAATGCTAGAGTAAATTTTAATGAGTTTCTCAAAATACTTCAGTCAACTGGAAATAACTGGTAGTCAAGGAGGGAAATTTTAAATTCAAACGAGGAAAGAATCTCTAATAATAGAAAATTTCTATGACGACTGTATGACAACTGGGAATATTCTCTCCTCAATTGGAAAATTTCTAAGTAGTGGAGGAGTGAATTAATGGCGACTGCTAAACTGGGCATTTGCTTTCAGTTATAAAAACTCTGAAGTTTTTCATTTCTCTTCGCAAAGTTGCAGAGTTGAAAATCGTACTGAAGCTGAAAGTGATCGTTGAGCGAGTGAGAAATTTCTGAGTTGGATTATTTTTCTAAGTTGATGAGATTGAGAGTGCTGAGTGCTGAGAAGAAGTAAATTCTGAAGTAAGAGTGTTGAGTTTGATTTTTCGAAGAGCTGAAAGTGTTGTAGCTGCAAGTTGCTAAAAGCTTGAAGTTTTAAATTTCGGTGTGGTATTTCTCGAGGTTTGGAGTTGCAGTTTTACTGCTGAAGTTTTTTTTTTAAATTTTCGAGGCCAACTCCACTTGCCAGCCATCCCACAAACTTTTTTATTTTTAAAGTTAATGCTTGCTTCTTTTTTTTGCAGATGGCTGAAAGTAGAAGAGGAGATGTTGTCGGAACAAGCAAGGCTGCAGCCAGAGCCGGAAATGTTGAGGCTGGCAAGGAAAATGCTTCCAGGTAGGCCATTATTAAACAGTTGAAGAAGTCCTTTATTCTGGAATCAAAGTTTGTGTTGAAGCTGGGAGGTCTGACTGACACCAACCTCAATTCTTTCAACCTCGAAGCCTTCAAGAGAAGAATATACGGGCAAGGTGGCTATCCTCTGTCGGTGACTTCGCACAATATTGTGAGAAGCGGGTTGTATGCAGTTGCCGGTTTCCCGCCAGCAGTTCGATGTCCAGAGCTAATTATGGAGTGTGCGAATTACTACAATTCGGATCACCGGCAATTGTTTCTCCATAGGGAAAGCTGTTGGAAAATTTCACGCCTGATGCAATTGGCGAAGAGTTTGGGATTCCAGCCATGGACAAAATGTTGTACAAGTCCAAGGAGAGAGCTGATAAGATGTATGCTACATCTTTTGATAAGTGTGCTAAGAGGATCAACACGACATGGATGAGGAAGCCAAAGCCTCCTGGCGCCAAGTTGCCAAAATAAATTATTTCAGAGGAGCTAAAGCAAGAGTATTGTGATTTGATCATGATGCTTAGCCAGGTGAATGCCAGCCCACAAGCATATGCATTTGAGCCATGGATGTTCTTCTATATCAGCATGGTACTGGAAGGAAAAGAATATGTGGATTGGGCGCAGATAATCAGTGATAACATTGATGAGCAGTTCAGAAATCTAAGAAGGACAAAGAGATTTTACATGAGCTCATATGTCATCTACATGTTGGCTCGAATGACAAGATACAAGGGGCTGACATACCAGGAGCCAATTGGGTGTGGCTCTGGTCAATTCAAGATTCATGAAGCATGCAGGCAGTTACATTTGACGAGCACCTCTCACTTTAAAAGAGTGAACGATGCCTTTACAATGTACATCACGAGGACTCTTCAGCAAAGATTGCAGCAAAGACTATCCAAAGAGGCACAAGAGTTGATCAAGGAGTACGGGTTTTGGTTTGTCCAATTCCTAAAGTTCACTTATTTAAGGCTGTTGGGACACCATTCATATGCCTACCGACTACCGAGGTATCCCACAAATAGAATGATAATGCTGGAGGTGTCTAGGCAACTCATTGCCTATGACAAAATTATAAGAAAGAAGAAGAAAGGAGGATTGCAATTTCCTATCGTCATGGGGAATTCGCTCGAGGAGTGCACTTCCTTGCAAGCAGCCAAAGAAGCAGAAGATGAATTGCAGTTTTATTACCTCAGTCTCCACACCAGCCGGCAAGACTTTGATCCTCGAGGGAAAATTGGAACCATGCAAGGTGAAGAATATAGGCACAGGGCTCATTTAGAGGACTTTTGGGCGAATGCAGGCAATGAAGCTGAAATCAGAAGGAGAATGTTCTCCAGGCTGCCTTTGAAATTACTTAGAGAATGTGAAGTCGTCCAGATTCCAGATGAAGTTGATGAAGATGCAAGCATAATGCACCTGGACTATGAATCAATAAAGGACACGCCAGTCCCACCACTTGATTGGGCAGAGCCGGAGATCACAGACTTAGACACTTTGTCTATGCCTGTCTTAACTTTCACGAGGAGTTGGGTGGAGGGGCATGTTCACAGGCTGAAGAGAAGATCAATTGCCCTCTCGTACAATCTCATGGGCGATCGGAGGCCACCGATGTCGGCAAAGAGGAGGAAACAACTTGCCCAGCCTGTAGAGACGCGAGTAGAGGAACCAGTACAGCCTGAGCCTCAGAGAACGGAGGAGGCATCGCCCACGCAGTTGTTGGCTCGCTCTTCAAGTGTGCAAGAGGTGTCAGTATTTGCGGATCAGAGGGTTAGAATGGTTGAAGAACAGGACATGGAAGAAGTTAACTAGCCGTTGTCTAGGGAGTTTGACAGTCAATGTGCCAACGCTCCTGAGGGTGCCGATCAGGCGGATGAAGGAGAAGAAACAGAGACAGACATTCGCTTTGATTGTGCACTTGAGGCAGCTTTTGAGGAGGACGTGGCAGAGCCTGAAGAACTTGGTTTTGAGGAGGATAGCCAGCGTATGGAGACAGATGAGCCTTGACCAAGCATTGCTCAAGAAGAAGTTCATGAAGTTGAAGCAACAGAGGAGTGTTGATGTGTTTTTCGTGACCGCACCAACGCAGAATAAAGTTGCCAATGGCTTCCCTATTCTCTCTTGATCAAAGTATTCCGCACGCTAAGATTGCAAGAAAGTTCGTGCGTTCAACTCCAAGGTTCTTTTAATGCGAATAGGCTCAGTTTGGCTCGATGTGATTTGCTGGTATTTCAAGGGGACTTACGGAATTGTTCAATGGCAGAGGAAGGGGTTTTCAGATGCTCGAAAGATTTTTCTATGAAGCGCGGGTTTCCTATTCTAATCAGAAAGTACTGAATTGAAATGAGGTAAGGTTAAGAAGATTCTAATCTACTCTAAGGTGTGGGATATAGAGCTCAACTTCAGCAAACTTCTAACCGGACTTCGCTTTGCCTCACATCGGACAGCTTCCACGGAGTCGGTGCAATCTTCAAGGGAGATGACTAAAGATGTTCAAACCACCACTTGACATAAAGATACCATCACAACGACACATACCATTATTCAAATTGTGATTGAAGTTAAGTACATGATATTCCAGTTGACCACACAAGGCGCATTCACCATCAGCAAATACACTAGTGGTATGGATAGATGAAGTTTGTTCAAATTGAAGACCACATTCCACAATTACTATCTACTGCTTGCATGAAATGAAACTTATTCTACTTTATGCTACTTGAAGTAGAAGGGATGAAGAAACCTCGCTAGCTATCCATAACAAAGACGAATTTCACCATCAATGAAAAGATCTTTTATTATGAAAGTTTTACACGACAATCTCTTACAAAAGTTTTCAAAGGAAAACTTTCCTTCTCCTCCAACTACACTATCAATCTACTTCTAAGCTACTTCTAAGTTGTCCCTCTACTCTATGTCTATTCTAACCTTCTCTACTGTCTCATGAATGTACAAATGAAGGGGGACTCCCCCTTTTATAGTTGGCCAAGTCCAATGGACGGCTCAGATTACAATCGGCTGGATGGCCCAGATCGTGCCACCTCAGCCCTAAATAAGATTTGCCCTAAAAACCGCCACAAAGGAGAGTGGGGTAATAAATGCGGCATTAATGTCCACCACCCTTCTAGAAGATTCCAATTTTGAAACGCGTTCACACTGCCCTTGATCTTCTTCCTTGACGTTTGCTCTTTAACTTCTTTGTCACTTGAACTAACACCTAGCCAATTTCTTGCAACTTTTTCTTCCTTCATGTGAGACTCATAACTTTATCTTCATTGTGCTCCGGCTTCAACATTTCAAGTCATCGTGCTTGATCTCGACGTTCCTCCTGCAAAACAAGCAAGGAGAAGAGCATTAGAACACTTCATAATATAATCTTAACTTACCCGATTTTCAAGTATTGATCTCCGAGGGTTCATCATTTTCCCCTAGCACAACTGCATTCCCCTCTACTTTTCCAGCTGAGGTGCTCGCAACTTTGATCTCATTCATCTCTGGCTCAGGAAAATTGTCTTCATGAAGAACTTGAGCAAATTCACCTAGGCAGTTCCTTTCAAATTCATCGTCTAGAGTATTTCACCTTGAAAACACATTTTCTTCATCTTGCCTTAGAAAATTTTCAAATTTCCCTTAGGAAATTCATTAACCTGGTGCCCATTTAAAATTTTCACCCTGGAGGCCGAAGTGAAGCATGGAAGACTTTAAGATCAACTCCTCATCGATAATCTTCAATACCCAGAAGAAAATTTCCTTCAGAACGCGTCGAATCCATGGGTACCCAACGAACGGGTTCATTTAATTTTCTGGAATTTTGAACCTTGGAAAAAAAATAATTTTCAACAATTTATTTCATTTCTTCATCCTTCTGAGAATTTTGTTGCTCTGACTTGAAAATTTTTATGTTGACCCTGTGCAGCTGGCATTTATTGACTTCATTTCCGGCAATTTCATCCAAATTTCAGTGAATTATATTATCACCTCAAACCTAGGCGCATTTGATAGGAGGTATTTTAAATTTCAAAATTTTCCAGCACCTTGAAATATTCCACATACAACTTCTAGGCGTCCACAGAGGAGTCTATTTTAAATTTCCCATACTTAGAAATATTTCCAAGGTCAAAATGTTCAAGGCATTTAACTTCAAACTCCTACGCCTAAATTCCCTACTCACCTTGGGCGCCAACAAGGGGTCAAGCTTCAAGTGTTACCACTTAAAATATTCTCAAAGGGACCCACTTTATGCTTTGGACGCCTTGTATTTAGCATGTATTCTTGTCTTTAATTGGGCGTATTTTGTCATTTTCCTCCTTTGCATGCAATTGCTTTGACCTTGTCTTCATGCATCCTAGGCGCATCTTGAAGGGTGAGCATCCAATCTTGAACACTTAGAATATTCTAAACACCTTCCTTGGGGTATGGGCGCATTTCATAGGTAGCACTTCCACCTTCAAAAATTCTGAAGTCCTCTTTCCTCATTTAAGTTCTTGGGCGCATTTGGGCTTGTGAGCTTCAAATTTGTTTCCCTTAGAAACTTTTCCATCATCCTCT
The DNA here is from genome assembly GCA_007258455.2 of Sequoia sempervirens. NCBI lineage: Eukaryota > Viridiplantae > Streptophyta > Pinopsida > Cupressales > Cupressaceae > Sequoia > Sequoia sempervirens. The sequence continues at coordinate 73,366 of VDFB02032329.1, read as the reverse complement.
AACTTCAAGGGCGCAAATGGGGTTTGCTACTTCCATCTTCAAATACTTAGCATGTCTTTCCTTAAGGCGCAAACAAGGGAGCATATTTCAAGTTTTGAACACTTAACCAACTTTCTCCTCCATCTCCAAGTGAAGGCGCATTTTGGACCCCTGGCTTCCATTTTCAAAACTTGGAACAATTTCAAGTCTCTTCTTCTCTTTCCAGGCGCATATGGAGGGTGGAGCTCTCAGTTTTCAAAACTTAGAATATTTTCATCAACTCCTCCCTCAAGGGCGCATTTGACCCATGGAGCATCCAATTTATGACACTTAGAACTTTTTCCATTCCTAATCCATAGAGGGCGCATTTGGGGTACCCTGCTTCAAGTTTTTAACTTAGGCAATTTTTTTGAACTCTTCAGGCTTAGGCGCATTTGGCAGGTGGAACTTCCAATTTCAAGGACTTAGAATAATATTTTAAGTTCTCTCTTTACTTGGTAGGCGCATTTCAGCCATGGAACTTCCAGTTTTCAATTCGGAAATTTAGAAAAATTCCTATCCTTGAAGCTCAAGGGCGCAAATCACTAGCTGAGCATCCAATTTGGCACTTAGACAATCTTGAAGTCCCATCAAAGAGGGGCGCATTTAGGAGGTTGTGTTTTCAGTTTCAATGCCTTAGGCAAATTTCAAGGTATCTCTTCAAACTAAGGCGCATTTACCTCCTGCTACTTCCATTTTGGGTGCCTTAGAAAGTTTTCAAACTCATCAAGGTTGCTAAGGCGCATTTATGGGTCTAGACTTTCAATTTCAAGCACTTAGTAAAATTTTCATGACCACCTCCTCTTAAGGGCGCATTTCACCCCTTGAGGTTTCATTTTTGAACACTTAGAAAATCTCTCAAGCTCTCTCTCTTCAAGGGCGCATTTGGGGGTCCTTACTTCCATTTTACTTGCCTTAGAAAATTTTTGATGCTTCTTCTTCTTCAAGGCGCATATGGGGGCTTGAGCTTCCAATTTCGTTTGCCTTAGTCAACATTCCTGCCTTTTCAACTCCTCCTCCCTCCCAAGGCGCATTTTAGCATGTCTACTTCCAATTTAAGTGACTTAGAAAATTTTCAAATTTCCTTACTCCACCTTGGGCGCATTTGGACCCAGCTACTTCCAGTCTTAATGCCTTGGTAAAATTTCACCTGTCTTCAGCCTCTTATAGCAAGTTTTGGTGCTGGATTCAAAAAATTATCAAATTTGACGTGTTACGTCCCCTTTGCCAAATTTAGGGTGTTTTGATCATGCTAACCCTAATTTGCTATTTTTAGAAAGTTTGTCAATTTTTTTGCACTTCAAGCTAATTTCGAGCTTCAAAAGGCTGGATTTTGCTTTGTTCTGAACCTCGGGATGTGTTTGTGCCACTGATGCCTGGTATCTGTTTGCGCCTGCTATTTTTAGCAACCTGCTAAAAATAGAAATTACTCAAAAAGTCTCCAAATTTCATATGTCGAATGCCTGATGCTTGGTGATCGTGACTGGGTGTTGTTTGCGCTTGACTGCCGTATTGTGCCCTTGATTTTAGGAAACCCTAATTGTCCTGCTAAAAATAGCAATCATCTGATTCTTCATCCTCTACAACTCCGTTTGTCTCGAAATTTGTACCAAGGATTCCTCATCACATGTTTGACTCGTACCCGTTGGGATCTGGTGCTGACCTGCCATTTATGGCTACTGCTGAAGTGACTTACTATTTATAGTAAGTGCTCGTTTCTGAGACTTCCTTAGCTTCGTTTGACCTGAAATTTGGACAGTATGTTCCTTGTTGGTGAATTTGCCTGCCTATGCCGACGCCTGAGGTTGACTTTCTATTTATAGCCTGCGCCGAGAATATCTAAAAATAGCAAGTTCTCCGATTGCCTTCAAATTTTGCTAGCAGACTCTCTGAAAGATGCCGATCATGATGGATACCTCAGTTTTGAACATTTTGACCTCTGATTCCTCATTTTTAGCGCTGAAGCTCGAAACCCTAATTGTGTGCATGCTGCTCAGATGAGCTCCGTTTGACCTCGTTTCAGTTGCATGATGATCAGTTTGCAGTTCTGAAGTGCTGAGCTGCTGCCTGATTGGTACCTGCTAAAAATAGAAAGCGGCCCGAAAAGTGACCGACCGGCTGCCGGATGATCTTGCATGTCATACTGCCCGAAAAATCTCGGAAAACCCAGAAAAACCCAGAAAAATCTCCAACATGCACGCACTGGCTAAAAATAGTAAGTTTCTGGAAAGTGGTTAGCTCCATTTGCATGTTACACTGTCGCGAAGCTCTTGGAAAACCCAGAAAGAAAATGCCGACATGCGCTGAAAATGTCTGCATGTAAACCCTGATATTGGCCTCCGAAGGCCGAATGCTGAAAGTCATCATCATACTTTGCATGTCATATCACCGCGAAGGTCTTGAAAAACCCAGAAGGAATCTCCGGACATGCATCAGAAAATGTAACATCTAGACCTCGAAAATTGCCTCTGAAGATGGAACTGCTAAAAATAGCAAGTTGTCCGTTTTAGTTCAAATTTAACCTGTGAGTAGCCTGATGTGCTCTGGACGCAGTGTGACTGTCAGAATCTCAAATATGCTGAAGGATTGCCTGTAATTGCACACTTACTAAAAATAGTAAGTAGTCAGAATCTGATGAAATTTCTGTAGAAACCTGCTGGAAGCATACTAACAACAGTGTTAGTCCCAATTTTCAATTTATTCACCTCATTTGACTTCAAATTGGCAAGTAAGTTCAAAACCCTAATTTAGACTTAGCCAAAATTTCACGTTAAGGTTCAACGGCGGGAACATCCCGAAAAGACAGACAGTAGAAAAGAGAGACAACAACAAAACGACCGAAAAGAAAAGCCAAAATTAGGGGGTCCCCATTTGCAATGGGGCGATGTGTGAAAAAGGTCACAACAAGGAGCAGCCCCTTATTGTCTATGGCACTTAGCAGAATGCTTCAAACTAGCTTACACGTGCAATAAGGAGAGATCAGGAGGATGACACCGACCCAACAGTAGAAATGGAGGAGCTCCTGAATAGAACAAGTGGGTCACCTAAAAGGAAGAGAGCCAGGAAATATTCCAGGTTGGAAACGGATGAGGCTGGTTCTTGCACTCTCCATGTTGCGGTTCCGAGGGAGGAATATGACTTAGGTGATGTGATGCCTGAAAACTACACTGTCACTACAATTGAATTAGGGCGTTCCTCCGGAGCACAAGTTGTTGAGGAGGCTGAAAATTCCTTCCAGGCGCTAAAAGATAGGTTGGTGTGAAAGGAAGAAAAGCATAAGAAATTGAAGGAGCATAGGGCACTGGTTGGATATGTGTGACATCTAGCACGTCTGGGTGCTCAAGAGAACCCAACGGTGCAACTTCCACCTGAGCTGCCACGGGAGTCGATTAGCGGACTCGAAGAAATGAAGAAGGCTATTCAAGAGGGAGATAAGTGGATAGGCGATGTCTGTGCTGAAGCTGAAAGATTCGTGGTTGATCTTGTCTCCTCTTTCCAGCACGCTTCCAGTATCCTCTCACGCTTGGAGAACATCGAGCAGGCTTGGAATGACACGCATATATTCCAGGATAAGACCATTCCTCGCCTGGCTGCTCTGATGCGCATTCTAGTACAGACTTTGGTTGATTAAGGAGTGATTCAGGCTGGGGATAGATATGATTTTCCAGGGTGGTATTCTGCTGCATTCACTGGCAGAGGCTTCTTCGATACAGCAAGGACAGAGTCAGCTAAGATCAGGAAGGCAATGGGAAACATTCACGAAGGCATCTTCAACACACTGGAGGCATTGTTCGCCAAGAGACTAACTCTTGAGGAGGTGGAAGTAGATGGATCGAAAGGGAGATTGCAGCCTTTCTTCTCTGAGATGAGGATGTTTTCCCAAATGGACTTTGAAAATATCTCCACATTCTCAGCTATTATTCAGAGCACGCAGGAATCCATTGAGAGTTGGAGAAAGTCTTGTGACTGACACGAGCAGACGATTGCCATCCTCGAGTATTAGCTCAACCTTACTCCGACAATTTCAGAACATGAGGTTGATACAGTGCTGGCCCGGTTCGTAGCTTATGCGGTCAAAGAAAAGAACAATGGGAACAGGGTCCTGGACGAGAATCTTCTGAAAGGATAGTGGTCATTAATTGCCCATAGTGGTCAAAGGAGGAATCTGCTATCTTTGTGCTCATTAATTACGCCACTCCTCCACCTTCTGGCAGTTTTTAGGGCGGAATCTTGTCTAGGGTTTATGTGGCTCGATCCGAGCCGTCCATTGTAATTTGATCTGGACCGTCCATTGGGATTGGCTAGCTATATAAAGGGGAGTCCCCTCATTTGTACATCATTAGATTAGATCAGACTAGAGAGTAGACATTCTGCTAGAGCATAGCGAGATAGAGTTAGAATAGTTTTATTGCATTGTTTGAAGGAGAAGGAAAATTCTCTCTTTGAGAATTTTGTAAGAAATTGTTACGAAGGCTATCATAATAAAAGAGTTTCATTGATTGGTGAATTTGTCTTTCGTTATGAGTAGTTAGTGAGGTTTCTTCGCCCTTCAACTTTAAGTAGGACGTAAGTTAGAGTAATTTTCATGCAAGTAGTTAACTGTGGATTTGTGGTGTTTGATTGAAGTAGCTTCGTTTAATCCATACCACTAGCAACTTGCTGACGGCAAGTTTGCCTTGCGTGGTCGACTGGAAACCATTTCAAACTCAACTTTGATTGTGATTCATATGCTTGTATGTGTCGTTTCGATGGTATATGTATGCTGAATTATAATCTGAATATCTCCCACTATTCCCTTAAAGATTGCACTGATTTTGCCGAAGCTGTCCAACGTGAGGCAAGGTAGAATCCAATTGAAGTCTGTTGAAGTCGAGCTCCCCACATCTTGCATTTAGACTAGGACATATATTTTCTAATCTCTGCAGCCATTCAATTCCGCACATTCCTGGTTAGTTTTAGGAAGAAACATACCTCATTGCCAAATCATTCGCGCAAGAATTCCCTTCAAATCATTAACTTACTGTTAGCTGCAACATCTTGAACAATTATGTAAGTCCCCTCGTATACACAGCAAATCACAACGAACCTACTGAGGGTATTCCAAAGCATTTCGGAACCTTGGAGTTGAACGTGCGATCTTTCTCGCAATCTTAGCGCACGAGATTCTTTGATCAAGAGAGAATGGAGTAGCCTTTGGATTACTTTGTTCTGCTGATTGGTGCGATCATAAAAATCACATCAATAGGAACTGGCGCTAGAAGGAGGGCCTTCCAAGGTTTCGTTGCAGTTAACAACCACATTGAAGTAAAGAAGGGATTTTCATCAAAAAGAAGTTTATTGGAGAAAAAAATTATCATGAATCAAGATGGTGCTACCTCATAGAGAGATATTTCCAGTATTGCAGCCGAATTTGGGATTCAACGACGATCAAGAAGACATCCTCTCAGGTTTGAACAATCTCGCATGGAGGACAAAGGAGAGTTACGCTGAGTATATGCGAACTTGTGTTGTGTTGGAAGAAGAAGAAGAGAAGGCTATTAAGATTCAAGTTGCAATTGAAAGAGATTTGTTGAATCAAAGACAACCACTTGCTACCGCTCCCGCACCTCGTTGATAAACAACTACATCCTGGATCGTATCAGTTCGTTCTCACCTGACAAGTTGAAAAGAATTTTAAGGTCCACGCCAAGTTCATCCAAGGAGTTTGTGGAGCTAGAGCTACCTACTCGAGCAAGGAAGAAGAAAGAGGTTTGGTCAAGAGAAGAAGTTTGTTCAAGCGAAGAAGTCAAGTCGAGTGAAAGAATTCCATCAAGTGAAGAAGTTCAGTCAAGTGAAGGAGAAACAAGCGGAGAAGAGATTTTGAGTTTATTCAAAACTCCACCAAATGTTTCGAGGTATACTCTAGCAAGATCAGTCCAAGTCACCTCACTAGTGATTATTCAGCAACAACAAGTCGTCACACCTCAACAACAACCAGTCCAACAAGTTGTTTATCAGCGGCGGCAACCAATTCAAGCTATGGCTCAACCAGGAGGTCAACCTGTTGTAAATGGTGCTACTTGGTTGGTTAACAACCCATCTCCACTTGAATTTTAGGACTACCACGAAATGCCAAAGAATCCTGAAAATTTCTGCACCAAGTTCCATGCCAATGATCCAAACTGTTATGCTGAGGATCACATTAAAATGTTTGAAGATCATTTACGGAATAGGCAAATTGCATATGCAGACGTGGCTTGTAGGTTGTTCCCATATTCTTTGGGAGAAGAAGCACATTTTTGGTTCATACATTTGTCAATTGGGTCTATAAGGACATGGGAGCAGATGAAAGAAGCCTTCATTGGGAAGTTTGGTATACCCATCACTCCAATGGAAATTTTCCGCCAATTTACAGAAGTAAGGAGACAGGACAGAGAGCCCATCCATGCCTTTAACAATAGATTCCAAAAGGCTTTGACAAGATTGCAAGCCTCATATGTGATTGTTGATGCTCGAGAGAACTATTATGCAGCCTTGGACCCGCTGACCGCCATGATTGTGAGACAAGCTCATCCAGCCCCAGCCAACATGAACCAAGCATACGCGAAGGCTGTAGAAGTGAGACAAAATACGGGGCAAAACATAACTGGACCTTCTTTGTATATGAGCTTGATTGCTACGAATGGTCAAATGCAGACTCTTGGATCGACATGGAATCAGCAAACTCCGGCATTGAATCCAGTTCCACAATCGGCTTATCATGTTACGTCACCATCTGATCAGTTAGTTCTCCATCCTGGGACTCCTTTGTCCCAAACTCCAGCAACACAGCCTGTCTATCTCCAGAATACAGTGCCACCAGCGAGGACTCAAGAGGAGAAAGAAGAAATGAAAGAGTTAGTTGAACAAATGAAAAGGCTGTCGACTGAGGTCACCTACCTCAGAAATCAGAATAATCAAATGCAGTCCATGCTAAGAAATTATCAAGCACATCCAGGTGCCAATCAAGGATATCAAAATAATCCTCCACATCATCAGGATACCCATCAAGGACATGGTCACGATAATAGCCATGGGTATTGTAATAACAACCAAGGATATCAGAAGAGGTCCTGGAATACAGGGCCCAACAACGGAGGTGTGCCATCACCACTAGATAACCCACCACCTCCTGAAAACCATCCCGCTGATAAAGTTTTCTTGGCTGAGGCCGCCATGTCGAGATGGTGCAGACTTCATAATACGAATCAGCATTCAGAGCTCCAATGCCATGAATTTCAAGTTGCTGCGGACATTTTCAAAAGAGAAGTGAAGAACACGGAGGGTACTGAGAATCCTCTGGCTACTGGATACGAGATAGTTCTAGTGCAGCGATATGACCAGGCATTAATTCTAGAAGATGTTAATGTCTCGCCTGAGTACCAGGGTTACACGCCACCACAGGTCAATCACAGGTTTCCACCTGCTTCGGCAAATGGTCCCGTGGAGGCGCCAGAAGCTCAAACGTATTCAAAAGCTCAAGTATATTCAGAAGTCCAAGACAGCTATTCAGAAGAGCCTCTGGGTCAAGACAATTACGTTTTTCCACCTCTCAACAATAGTGTTTTGGTAGAAGGAAGAAGAGAGGTGCACGCATTTCAGTCATCTGGAGGAGCACCTAAAGTGTATTAGAGGAATCCAATCAACAATGTGAGCCTTTGACGTCATCAATTCCTCCTAATAATTTTCAAACTCCCCCGAATCCCAATGCAAGCAACAACCCGAATTTACCTAGGGATTCTCCAGAATACAGACAACAAAATATGATGCAAAATAGAAATGGACAACATACTGTCCAACAGCTTATTCACCTGATGCAACGCCTACAAAAAGATAACCTTCCGAGAGATGATGTGAAGAGACTGAGTTCTTATGTGCTAGAAGAAGTTAAGAAGATAAAAGTCAGTCTTCCTTTGTACGAATTGATGAAGATTTCCGAAGTTAGAGATACCATCCTGGGGAGCTTGTATGAAACACCTGTTGTGAAGAACACATCTCAGGAAGCATCTAGTTCATCAAGAAATCCTCCAATCAACACTCAGTCGCGTCCTGTGTATAACACGAATGTAGTGGAGGAGGTGTCTCACGCGCCATTCAACACTTGGGAGACTCCATAGCAGTCTCAGGATTTCGTAGGAATGGTACAAGAATCTCCAAGCATGCCTAAGGAATCAAAGATGGAAGATAAAAAGAGAGTACGGTTCAATATCCCTACAGGGAAAAAGCAAGAGCAAATGCTTAATCCAAAGGAGGTTATTCAAGACAACCAAACTCAATTGAACGGAAAGGACGAAAAGAAAGATACGGTAATAGAAGGAAAGAAGAAGCCCGTCGTTTTCTATCAAGGGAAAGATGAGCCAGCCCCGTTCCTCGTTTCCCTCAAAAATTTTGGGAAATTGCTACACAACTGCTTGATTGATTCCGGTGCTTCCAGCAATGTCATGCCATTGAAGGTATGTGAAAGGTTGGGTATAGTCCCGCTTCAAACCACAAAGAAAGTAACCCAGCTAAACAAGACAGAGGTTCTAGTTGTCAGTGAATTGAACAACATTCATATGTAGTTGGCGGCTGATCCTCGAGTTTAGAGTTGTATTGACATATCAGTAGTTGACATACTTGATGGATATGGAATGTTGCTAAGCAGAGATTGGGCAAGGAAATTAAATGGATACATTGCAACTGATTTTTCCCACATGTGGCTTCCATGGAGAGGAGTCCCCAATCAGATCAAAATTGAGAGCACACCAAGACTTAGATTGATGATCACTGAATATGGTGAAGACAATGAAATCATGTTTGTAGAAACTAATTTGGGCTCATATAAGCCCGTCAAGCAAGAAGTGTTGATGTTACAAAGTTCGAATGAAAGGAAAATTTTAGAAGATGCCATGATTTCCACTGAAGTTCTAATCGAAAGTGATTCAAGTGATAGTGAAAGTGAAGGAATGTTTGAAAACTTCAGAGATTTTGTTTTTAAAAGCTTGAAGCAAGAAGTAGAGTTGGGTAAAGATGCCTCTGTCAAGAATTTGTTACTGCCAAATTGGTGCAAAATCCATGAGGCATTTCACTCTAAAATCACTTGCGCTATGTGCAAAGTCGCCTTGGAGCAGGTTGCAAACTTGTTCCACAAGCCTCATTGCAAGAGAAGTACCAAAAGATAAATGAAGAAAAGGAAGTTTTGGTAGAGGGGCCCGTCAAAGATGACAAAGTCCAACCAGTAATTGAAGAGAAGGTTCCAGAAGCGTGCAAGAAAGTGCACCTGTTCAATCTCCCAATGCCCCCATAGAAGATCAAGTGTGGACCTTGAAGTTCGATGGATCGAAGTCAAAGAAAGGAAACAGAGCAGGATTTGAACTGATTAGCCCAACTGGAGAGGCGTACTTAGGCGCCTATAGACTCCAATTTCCATGCACTAATAATGTTACTGAGTATGAGTCTTTGATTCATGGTTTGATTCTTGCAATTCAAAAGGGAGCAAAGATCGTGCACGCCTTTGGAGACTCTGACATAGTGGTCCGTCAAGTAAAGAAACAGTATGCTTGTCATGATAAAAGACTCAATCGCTACCGCAACAGAGTATGGGACCTGATAGAGAGCTTTGACGCTTTCAATATCAAGCAATTTTACAGATCCAAGAATCCTGTTGCCAATTCTCTCGCACAAGTTGCTAGTTCATTGGAACCCCTAGCTATGGAAGGATTGAAAAAGTTTACTGTGAAGCTAGTTTCAACCCCAACAATTCCAGATAATATACAAAATTTTCAAGTGTTTGACGATGATAAACAGATTATGGATTTTCTGACATGTTCCGGTGTCTTTGAAGCACAAATTATTGATGAAGAGGATACCGAAGAAGCTGAGTATGATGCAGAAGGAATTTTAAACCTGAAGACAAATGTTATCCCCAGAGGGATGGTTGAATTAGAAAGGTTGTTTGACCCCGATAAGTTGAACAGAAAGCAGAACACTCAAGGAGATGGAATGTGAAGCTGTTAATTTGGGAACTAAGGATCAAGTGAAGAACGTTTTTATTGGTAAAGTTTGCACTCCAAAGGAGAAAGAAGGTATCATACAATCATTGAAGGAATTTAGAGAAGTGATAGCCTGGGGCTATGATGATTTAAAGACATATGACACTTCTTTGATTACGCACACAATACCTTTGAAGCCGGGAAGCAAGCTATTTCGGCAAAGGCAAAGGCCTATGAACCGATTACTAGAACCGCTGATCTATCAAGAAGTCAAGAAGCTTCTTTCTGCTCGTATTATTTTTCCAGTGAGGCACTCCACATGGGTCGCCAATCTAGTTCCAGTCAGAAAGAAGAACGGAGAAATAAGACTGTGTGTGGATTTCCGTAATTTGAATAGGGCCTCTGAAAAAGATAACTATCCGTTGCCCTCATTAGATGAAGTGTTGTAGATTGTGAATGGTTCACAGATGATGTCCTTCTTGGACGGTTATTCAAGCTCCAATCAAGTGATGGTGGAACAAGCAGACGGACTGAAGACAGCGTTCACCACAAAATGGGGAACCTTCGCGTACAGAAGAATGCCCTTTGGCTTGATCAACATAGGAGCCACTTTCCAACGCGCTATGGATATTGCCTTCCGAGATTTGGTGGGAAAGTGCATAATCATATATATGGATGACCTAACCATGTTTTCAAAGAAAAGAGGAGACCACATTGACGACTTAAGAAAGATATTTCAGAGATGTAGAGGATTCGGTGTATCACTTAACCCCAAGAAATGCATATTTGGGGTCACTGAAGGAAAGTTGTTAGGTCATGTTATCTCGAAGAGAGGAATCTCAATTGATCCTGAACGCATTGAGGCCATTTCCAAGATTAGTTTGCCAGGGAGTCAAAAGGAATTGAGATAATTTTTCGGTAAAATCAACTTTGTGAGAAAGTTTATCACTGGATTTGCGGAAATTGTCAGGCCATTGAATGAGATGTTAAAGAAAGATGCTAAGATTGATTGGACTCCGCAAACTAGGAAGGCGTTTGACGAAATCAAGCAAGCAATAGTGGATGCTCCAGTGTTGGTTAGCCCGGATTACACTAGGTTGTTCTATTTGTACTCATTTGCTTCGGAGCATACTTGTGCTGCAGTACTAACATAGAGAACAGATGAAAAGGATGAGCACCCAATTGCTTTCATAAATGCACCATTGAAAGAAGCAGAATTAAGATACCTAGTATTGAGAAACAGGCTTATGCTTTGGTGAAGGTAGTTAAGAAATTTAGACACTACATTTTGAGAAGCAAGGTCTACGCCATTGTTCCTGATGCTACAGTGAAAACATTATTGATGCAAAATGAGCCTGGAGAGCGAAGAGGCAAGTGGGTCGCCATTCTACAAGAGTATGATATGGAGATACAACCGATGAAGTTAGTCCGAGGACAGGCTTTGGCACAAACAATTGCAACAACTGGACCAAGACTAGTGCAGCAAACGTATGTGTTAGAAGAGGTATCTCCAGGGGAGTGGTACGACGACACTGTCTATTACTTGTTGAATCATAGATGCCCTCCTCATTTGAATCCAATCCAGCGGAGAGCTTTGAGAATGAAAAACCAGAGGTTCATGCTCCAAGGGTCAGTTCTCTATAGAAGAAATTATGAAGGAATTTATCTAAGATGCGTAGGAAAACAAGAGGCCAAACAGTTGATGGAACATTTTCACGAGAAGTTCGGCACTGGCCATGGAGGAAGTTTAGCCACAACACATAAAATTCTTAGGGCTGGGTATTATTGGCCCACGCTTTTCAAAGACACATACGAGCATGTGAAGGCCTGTCACATTTGTCAGACAGCTGCAAATAGAGGAAAGCACCCAGCCATGCCATTACAGCCAGTAATTGAAGTTAGGCCTTTTGCAAAATGGGGATTGGATTTCATTGGAATGATCAACCCACCTTCTTCGGGTCAGCACAGGTACATCCTGACAGCAACAGACTACTGCACAAAGTGGACAGAGGCCCAAGCACTAAAGCAATGCACGACAGATGTGGTAATCAGGTTCCTTGAAGAGAATATTGTCACAAGATTTGGATGTCCTTATGCCCTAGTGTGCGATAATGGTCCAGCTTTCTCATCGTTGAAGTTTTCCAACTGGGCATTTGAATATGGAATCACATTGAAATTTTCTTCCAACTACTATCCGCAGGGGAATGGACTTGCAGAGTATACAAATAAGAACTTATTGAACGCCATCAAGAAATTGCTAGATAAGAATCCTAAAGATTGGCACACGCAGTTGAGGTTTGCTCTATCGGCAGACAGGACTAGGACAAAGAGTTCATTGGGAACGTCTCCTTATCATTTGGTCTACGGACAGGACCCTGTTTTTCCAATCCAGCTGAGGATCCCAACACTGCAGTTCATTCAGGAATATTTTGAAGGAGAAGATCGGATCCAAACAAGATTGTCCCAGCTGATGCATTTAGAGGAGAAAAGAGATGAAGCGTTGGAGAGTATGGCAAAACACCAAGGAGTGGTGAAAAGATGGTTCGACAAGCAAGCTAAGGTCAAGTCTTTCCGGATTTCTGACTTGGTCTTATACTGGGACAAGGCCCACGAAAAGAAAGGAGATCACGATAAGTTCGACAAATTGTGGTTGGGCCCGTATTAGATTGCTGAAATCCTCAGAGATAATGCATTTAGATTGCATACACTGACAGGAGAGGATGTCCCGTTGCCCATCAACGGGCAATTCCTTAAGCATTATTTCCAATCTTAGGTTCTCTCAGAGAGCCTGCTTTGTAACATAGATAGATTAGGGTTGCTTTCTTGTTGCTTTTTTTGTTTGCTTTTCGGTTTTTTTCGTTTTGGTTTTTGGTTTGTTGCCCTCTGGGTTTTTGGTTTGGCGTTTTCTTCCCTTGAGTTGTCCGCTCAAGTGGTTTTGGTCTGGAATGGGCAGAAATTTTGGTGTTTCCCATGGCGAGGGAGGTGATGATGTTTTTCTTTCACCATTTGGTTTCTTTCCACTGGAATTTGTGCAAACGTTGAAAATCAAGGTTGTTTTTCTTTTGTCATCACCCAATTAGGAATTAAACTCGTCTCGGGAGGTTAACCTGCTATTGTATCTTAACACATGAATCCAACACCCTACCTGTCAAACTAACTGCTCTGAGTCATTTAGGTTTCTTGGGAGAGGTTATGGCGAGTGAAAATCTTACGTCTTGCTTCAGCACCACTACAATTCTCAAACCCATTGGAGGCTTCATTGCCTGCCAGCCAATTGAGGAATTGACGGAAAAATCAATCAGAAGAAAAAGAGAAAGTGTGCTAAAAAGAAAATATCTAAAAAGAAAAGAAAAGAAAAGAGAAAGATGAAATGAAAAATATTATGAAATATTGGTTTTGGGAACATGCGAATAACTCCACCGGGGCTATGGATGCCCGGACGACAGTGGAGCAATATTCGTGGGAATTGTAGTGACAACCTTGCCGGGGCTATGGACGCCTGACCGGCAGCGAGTCAATGTCCACGATGCTTTTGAAGTTAAGGCATTTATATAGCTTGTCGTAGATGATTCCAGAGGTCAAGATGGTTCAGAGACGGAATGAATGCACGAGGACTATGGATGAAGGTGTTTTGATCCAATATCGGATTCTTCTCCCCTTTTTGAGTAAGTTCCTTTCAGACGTGATGGTTTGAGAAAGATTGACAAAGGTTATATTCTTTAAAGTGTTTTTCAACACTTTCCCATGGAGTCGCCAGATGTTGTGACCTTTTCACACATCACCCCATTCAAGATGGGGACCCCCTAATTTTTGCTCCATTCGGGTCTTTTGGCTTGGGTTTGTCGGTCTGTCTCTCTCTGTCAATTCTTTTTGTCTGATGATGTACTTGTTATTTGACCTAGGTTCAATTTTGGCCAAGTCTGGAGGGCTTTTTGATAATTAGGGTTTACATTCCTCAGACTGCTTTGAGGTCAAATTGGGTTGGCTGGCTAATTCCTGAGCTTAGCACTGCTGTTAAGATACTTCAAGCAGGCTCCCTCTAAATTTTCACTGAATTCTGGCAATTTTCTATTTTTAGTAAGTGTCAATTTGGGGTTTGTTTTCTTGAGATTTTCACGTTCTGACAACTGCACTGCATTTTGAGCACTTTGAGCTATCTACTTGCAAAATTTGAGAAGAAACAAACAAATTGCTATTTTTAGCAGTTCTGCCTTCGAGGGTCATTTTTAGGGTTTGCATGTAAGTTTTCTCAGGGCATGTCAACATTATCTTTCTGGGTTTTCCGAGAGCTTCGCAGCTAGGTAGCATGCGAACAGAGTTGGTCACTTTTCCGGAACTTGCTATTTTTAGCCAGTGCTCGCATGTTGATGATTTTTCTGGGTTTTTCAAGATCTCTCGGGCAGTGTGACATGCAAAATCATCCGGCAGCTGATGGGTCGCCTTTTCAGACGTTTACTATTTTTAGCAGTAACACTCCGACAGCTGCCCAACACTTCAGAATCACGAACCCAATCACATGCAACAGAAACGGAGTTAAACGAAGGTCATTCAAGGCACATGCAAGGTGAATTAGGGTTTTGAGCTTTAGGATTCAAAATGAGGAGTCAAACGACAAAATTTCCAAGAACTGAGGTATCCCATCGTGATCAACATCTTTCAAGGAGTCCGCTGGTAAAATTTGAAGGCAAACGAAGCACTTACTATTTATAGTAAGCCACTTCTGAAACAGGCTATAAATAGTACGTCGACATCAAGCGCTAGTGTGAACGAGCAAGTCTACCGATGAGGATCACGACGTTCAAATTTCAAGTCAAACGGAGCTATGTAAGTCTCGAAATCAGGCAGCTGCTATAAATAGTAAACCACCTCCAGAAACATGCCAAAAATAGCAGGTCAGCATGAGGTATCGCTATGAACAGGTCAAGCAAGTGATGGAGACGCCATGGTGCGAATTTCAAGTCAAACGGAATTGCAGAGGTTCGAGAATCAAGCACTTACTATTTCTAGCAGGCCTGTGCAGAGAAATTAGGGTTTCCAAAAATCAAGGGCGGAACACGAAAGTCATGCAGAAGCAGCATCCAGCCACGATCAACACCCTTCAGGCAATCAGCACGCAAAGTTTGAACTCATTCTGAGCAGTTGCTATTTTTAGTAAGTTGCTAAAAATAGTAGGTGTAGGTAGGCATCAGGCCCCACGCGTTCATCACATCACAAGGTTCGAGATAAAGCAAAAAATCAGGCCCTCTGGAGTCGGAAATCAGTTCAAAACGCAAAATTTAAGAAACTTTCTAAAAATAGAAAGTTAGGGCAAGCCAGGGCTAGCATGAACAAATTACTCCAAATCAGGCGAAAGACAGGAAATTCACCAAGTCTGAGAAAATTTGAAGTCCAGCATCGGAATTCGCCCTAGAAGCAACTCTGAGGAGATGCTTGGAAATTTTACTAAGAGCTTAAAATTGGAAGCAAGGGTGGTCAAATGCGCCTTAACTTGAGAGGCTGAGTTGGAAATTTGACTAAGTCCTTGAAAATGAAAGCTTCTACCCCTAAATGCGCCCTAGTGGAGAGTTGGATTTGAAAATTTGGCTAAGTCATTTAAAATGAAAGCTCAGAGGTGGAATTGCGCCCAAGACAAGAGGAGGACTTGAAAATCGTCTAAGTGATGAAAGTTGAAAGTATGAGGTGCTAACATGGATGAGTTGATAGGAATATTTACTAAGTGTTTCAAATTTGAAGTAAAGACCTCCAAATGCGCCTTAACTCAAAGGATGAAGGAACTTGAAATCTCCTAAGGCGTAGCAAATTTGAAAATTGACTAAGTACTTCAAATTTGAAGTACAACCCCTCATATGCGCCTAGAGGAGGTGGGAGATGAAATTTTACTAACTTAAACTTGAAGAAGAGGACCTCATATGCGCCTTGAAGAAAAGATGAAAATGGAAAAGTTTCTAAGTGACTAGAATTTGAAGCTCACCCTCCTATTTGCGCCTTGACCGGGAGGATGCCTTGAGAGATGCCTAAGGCAATGGAATTTAAAGCATGATGCATCATTTGCGCCCTTGGAAGAGAGGATAGCTGAAGATATGCTAAAACGTTGTAAGCTGAAAGCACTAACCCTCAAATGCGCCAGCTTTGGAGAGGAGTTGGAAATATTTCCAAGGCGTGTGAATTAGAAGTAACACCCCCAATATCCGCCTTAGCCTTGGATGAAGAGTTAGAATAAAACTAAGGCATCTAAATTTTATAAGCTGGAAGTGAACCTCCAATATGCGCCTAAAAAAGCTAGGAAGTGATTAAAATATTCTAGGCGTTGCAAACTTGAGGCTCACTAGACCATATGCACCTTGACCTAGAGAAATTTTCTAAGTGTAAAAAAGTTGAAGAGGGGGGTGTCATTTGCACCTTAAGATGAAGAAGATACTTTGAAAATCGTCCAAGGCATAAAGTTGAAAGTACCCCCTACCTATATGCACCTTTGGCTGGAGAAGGTTTTTAAAAATATACTAAGTGTTCTTAAATTAAAAGAAGACCCCCCCAATATGCGCCTAATTCAAGGGGTAAAGTTGGAAATGTTTCTAAGGCAATGAAATTAAAAGTTTGATGGGTAGATGTGCGCTTGTGAAGACGAGGGTAAGGTGATAAATTTCCTAAGGCGTTTGAAATAAAATTAAATTCGCCCAAGCTGGAGAAATTAAATAAAGTTTGATTAAAATTATTTTCCAAAGTTTTAAAAATAAAATGCCCCCTTCGTTTAGACACATGAGATTTTTGAAGTCGGAAAATATTTATTAGGGGGAAATTTATTTTGGAAAATATTCTGGATGGAAAATTATTTTGCCTGGCAATTTTAAAATGTTAGAGCTCGCGAGTGATGAAGCTTTTTCGACTGAAACATAAATTTTTCTAAGGCGCTGGCAAAATAAATAAAGTTGTCTCAAGTGAATTAAATGGCGTTGAAATTAAATTTTAATAAAACATACGCCATTTTAAAAAGATAAGATTTTTAATGCTAGAGTAAATTTTAATGAGTTTCTCAAAATACTTTAGTCAACTGGAAATAACTGGCAGTCGAGGAGGGAAATTTTAAATTCGAACGAGGAAAGAATCTCTAATAATAGCAAATTTCTATGACGACTGTATGACAATTGGGAATATTCTCTCCTCAATTGGAAAATTTCTTAGTAGTGGGGGAGTGAATTAATGGTGACTGCTAAATTCGGCGTCTACTTTTAGTTATAAAAACTCCGAAGTTTCTCATTTCTCTTCGCAAAGTTGCATAGTTGAAAATCGTGTTGAAGCTTAAAGTGATCGTTGAGCGAGTGAGAAATTTCTGAGTTGGATTATTTTTCTAAGTTGCTGAGATTGAGAGTGCTAAAAGTTGAGAGTGTTGAGTGCTGAGAAGAAGTAAATTCTGAAGTAAGAGTGTTGAGTTTGATTTTTCGAAGAGCTGAAAGTGTTGTAGCTGCAAGTTGCTGAAAGCTTGAAGTTTTAAATTTCGGTGTGGTATTTCTCGAGGTTTGGAGTTGGAGTTTTACTGCTGAAGTTTTTTTTTTTTTTTCGAGGCCAACTCCACTTGCCAACCATCTCACGAACTTTTTATTTTTAAAGTTAATGCTTGCTTTTTTGTTTTGCAGATCGCTGAAAGTAGAAGAGGAGATGTTGCCGGAAATGTTGAGGCTGGCAAGGAAAATGCTTCCAGGCAGGCCATTATTAAACACCTCAAGAAGTCTTTTATTCCGGAATCAAAGTTTGTGTCGAAGCTGGGAGGTTTGACTGACACCAACCTCGGTTCTTTCAACCTCGAAGCCTTCAAGAGAAGAATATACGGGCAAGGTGGCTATCCTCCGTCGGTGACTTCGCACAATATTGTGAGAAGTGGGTTGTATGCAACTGCTGATTTCCCGCCAGCAGTTTGATGTCCAGAGCTAATTATGGAGTGTGCGAAATACTACAATTTAGATCACCGGACAATTGTTTCTCCAGAGGGCAAGCTGCTAGAAAATTTCACGCCTGATGCATTTGGCGAAGTGTTTGGGATTCCAGCCATGGACAAAATGTTGTACAAGTCCAAGGAGAGAGCTGATAAGATGTATGCTACATCTTTTGATAAGTGTGCTAAGAGGATCAACACGACATGGATGAGGAAGCCAAAGCCTCCTGGCGCCAAGTTGCCAAAACAAATTATTTTAGAGGAGCTAAAGCAAAAGTATTGTGATTTGATCATGATGCTTAGTCGGGTGAATGGTAGCCCACAAGCATATGAATTTGAGCCGTGGATGTTCTTCTATATCAGCGTGGTACTGGAAGGAAAAGAATATGTGGATTGGGCGCAGATGATTAGTGATAACATTGATGAGCAGTTCAGAAATTTAAGGACAAAGAGATTTTACATGAGCTCATATGTCATCTACATGCTGGCTCGAATGACAAGATACAAGGGGCTGACATACAAGGAGCCAATTGGGTGTGGCTCTAGTCAATTCAAGATTCATGAAGCATGCAGGCAGTTACATCTGACGAGCACCTCTCACTTTAAAAGAGTGAACGATGCCTTTACAATGTACATCACGAGGATTCTTCAGCGGAGATTGCAGCAAAGAATATCCAAAGAGGCACAAGAGTTGATCGAGGAGTACGGGTTTTGGTTTGTCCAATTCCTAAAGTTCACTTATTTAAGGCTGCCAGGACACCATTCATATGCCTACCGACTACCGAGGTATCCCACAAATAGAATGATAATGCTGGAGGTGTCTAGGCAACTCATTGCCTATGACAAAATTATAAGAAAGAAGAAGAAAGGAGGATTGCAATTTCCTATCGTCATGGGGAATTCGCTCGAGGAGTGCCCTTCCTTGCAGGCAGGCAAAGAAGCAGAAGATGAATTGCAGTTTTATTACCTCAGTCTCCACAATAGCCGGCAAGACTTTGATCCTCGAGGGAAAATTGGAACTGTGGAAGGTGAAGAATATAGGCACAGGGCTCATTTAAAGGACTTTTGGGCGAATGCAAGATTAAGCTGAAATCAGAAGGAGAATGTTCTCCAGGTTGCCTCTGAAATTAATCAGAGAATATGAAGTCGTCCAGGTTCCAGATCAAGTTGATGAAGATGCAAGCATAACGCACCCAGACTATGAATCAATAAAGGACACGCCAGTCCCACCACCTGATTGGGCAGAGCCGGAGATCACAGACTTAGACACTTTGTCTATGCCTGTCTTAACTTTCACGAGGAGTTGGGTGGAGGGGCATGTTCACAGGCTGAAGAGAAGATCAATTTCCCTCTCGTACAATCTCGTGGGCTATCGGAGGCCACCGATGTCGTAAAGGAGGAAACAAATTGCCCAGCCTATAGAGACGCGAGTAGAGGAACCAGTACAGCCTGAGCCTCAAAGAACAGAGGAGGCATCGCCCACGCAGTTGTTGGCTCGCTCTTCAAGTGTGCAAGAGGTGTCAGTATTTGCGGATTAGAGGGTTAGAATGGTTGAAGAACAGGACATGGAAGAAGTTAACCAGCCGTCGTCTAGGGAGCTTGACAGTCAAAGTGCCAACGCTCCTGAGGGTGCTGATCAGGCGGATGAAGGAGAAGAAACAGAGACAGACATTCGCTTCGATCGTGCACTTGAGGCAGCTTTTGAGGAGGACATGGCGGAGCCTGAAGTACGGGGTTTTGAGGAGGATAGCTAGCGTATGGAGATAGATGAGCCTCGACCGAGCGTTGCTCAAGAAGAAGTTCATGAAGTTGAAGCAACAGAGAAGCAGCCCCTTATTGTCTATGGCATTCAGCAGAATGCCCCAAATTGTCTTACACGTGCAATAAGGAGAGATCAGGAGGATGACATCGACCCAGCAGTAGAAATGGAGGAGCTCTTGAATAGAACAAGTGGGTCACCTAAAAGGAAGAGAGCCAGGAAATATTCTTGGATGGAAACGGATGAGGCTGGTTCTTGCACTCTCCATGTTGAGGTTTCGAGGGAGGAATATGACTTAGGTGATGTGATGCCTGAAAACTACACTGTCACTACAATTGAATTAGGGTGTCCCTCTGGAGCACAAGTTGTTGAGGAGGCTGAAAATTCCTTCCAGGCGCTGAAGATAGGCTGGTGCGAAAGGAAGAAAAGTATAAGAAATTGAAGAAGGAGCATAGGGCACTGGTTGGATATGTGCGGCATCTAGCACATCTGGGTGCTCAAGAGAACCCAACAGTGGAACTTCCACATGCGCTGCCACGGGAGTCGATCAGCGGACTCAAAGAAATGAAGGCTATTCAAGAGGGAGATAAGTGGATAGGCAGCGTCTGTGTTGAAGCTGAAAGATTCATGGTTGATCTTGTCTCCTCTTTCCAGCACGCTTCCAGTATCCTCTCACGCTTGGAGAATATCGAGCAGGCTTGGAATGACACGCATATATTCCAGGATAAGACCGTTCCTCGCCTAGCTGCTCTAATGCGCATTCCAGTACAGACTTTGGTTGATGAAGGAGTGATTCAGGCTGGGGATAGATATGATTTTCCAGGGTGGTATTCTACTGCATTCACTAGTAGAGGCTTCTTCGATACAGCAAGGACAGAGTCAGCTAAGATCAGGAAGGCAATGGGAAACATTCACGAAGGCATCTTCAACACACTGGAGGCATTGTTCGCCAAGAGACTAACTCCTGAGGAGGTGGAAGTAGATGGATTGAAAGGGAGATTGCAGCCTTTCTTCTCTGAGATGAGGATGTTTGCCCAACTGGACTTTGAAAATATCTCCACATTCTTAGCTATTATTCAGAGCACACAAGAATCCATTGAGAGTTGGAGAAAGTCTTGTGACCGGCAGGAGCAGACGATTGCCATCCTCGAGTATCAGCTCAACCTTACTCTGGCCATTTCAGAATAGGAGGTTGATACAGTGATGGCCCGGTTCATAGCTTACGCGATTAGAGAAAAGAACGATGGGAACAGGGTCCTGGGCGAGAATCTTTTGGAAGGATAGTGGGCATTAATTGCCCATAGTGGTCAAAGGAGGAATCTGCTATCTTTGTGCTCATTAATTACGCCACTCCTCCACCTTTTGGCGGTTTTTAGGGCGGAATCTTGTCTAGGATTTATGTGGCTCGATCTGAGCCGTCCATTGTAATTTGATCTGGACCGTCCATTGGGATTGGCCAGCTATATAAAGGGGAGTCCCCTCATTTGTACATCATTAGATTAGATCAGACTAGAGAGTAGACATTCTGCTAGAGCATAGAGAGACAGAGTTAGAATAGTTTTATTGCATTGTTTGAAGGAGAAGGAAAATTGTTATAGAGGCTATCATAATAAGAAATTGTTACGAAGGAGAATAGTTTTTTTTGAGAATTTTGTAAGAAATTGTTACGAAGGCTATCATAATAAAAGAGTTTCATTGATTGGTGAATTTGTCTTTCGTTATGAGTAGTTAGTGAGGTTTCTTTGCCCTTCAACTTCAAGTAGGACGTAAGTTAGAGTAATTTTCATGCAAGTAGTTAACTGTGGATTTGTGGTGTTTGATTGAAGTAGCTTCGTTTAATCCATAACACTAGCAACTTGCTGACGGCAAGTTTGCCTTGTGTGGTCGACTAGAAACCATTTCAAACTCAACTTCGATTGTGATTCGTATGCTTGTATGCATCGTTTCGATGGTATATGTATGCTGAATTATAATCTGAATATCTCCCGCTATTCCCTTGAAGATTGCACCGATTTTGCCGAAGCTGTCCAACGTGAGGCAAGGTAGAATCCGGTTGAAGTCTGCTGAAGTCGAGCTCCCCACATCTTGCATTTAGACTAGGACATATTTTCTAATCTCTACAGCCATTCAATTCCGCACATTCCTGGTTAGTTTTAGGAAGAAACATACCTCATTGCCAAATCATTCACGCAAGAATTCCCTTCAAATCATTAACTTACTGTTAGCTGCAACATCCTGAACAATTATGTAAGTCCCCTCGTGTACACAACAAATCACAACGAACCTATTGAGGGTATTCCAAAGCATTTCGGAACCTTGGAGTTGAACGTTCGATCTTTCTCGCAATCTTAGCGCACAAGATTATTTGATCAAGAGAGAATGGAGTAGCCTTCTAATTACTTTGTTCTATTGATTGGTGCGGTCATAAAAATCACATCAACAAGACCCTTGATGAATAGTATAATCAACCTTCTCTCTGATATGCCTATCACCATAAGTGAAAGTCTCTGAAACTCTCCAATGTATGACTCCAAACTACCCAACTGTCTCAACTGTGCAAGATCTCTAAAGTATAGTTTGAGATAACGTTTGTCAAACCTCTCTACCAATGTATCTGTAAACTCCTAGTAAGAAGTAATCCTGTCATGGTGAAGTGTTACCATGCCATGGTGCCACCAATCATGGGCCACGCCATCCAAGTGGAGAGCTCCAAATCTGATAGCATCCTCCTTTGTCATAGGACGCAATGTAAGGAAGGTGTCTAATTTACTCACCTAGGCACGTGTTGTGACTTTGCCACTGCCATCGAAATTGGTTAAGGTAAGTTTGTTGGTAGCCTGCCTTAGATCATTATTCCTATGTTTAGGCCTCTTGTCAGTCCTGTTTCTGGTATGTTCTCTCTTCTGGCTCATGAATCGATCAAAGTTAAGGTGATCCTTAACTCTCGGAGGCAATGCATCACATTCATCATACAAAGTCATGATGTTATCTACAAAGTTCACATCATAGATGAAAAATGCGTAGAAAAATTGCCAAAATCGCTAGTAATCGTGTTCAGAAGTGGAGGGCGATTTAATCACCCAAATACTCGCAGCCGTTTTTTTCCAAAAAATTGCAGTGATTTTTTTTGTATGTCGCACCAGAACATGCACGTTTTAAGGAAAAAAAACATTTTTAAAAAGGTATAAAAGGCAGCAAAAGAAAAAAATGTCAATTATTATTTCATTCGAAACCCTTCTCAGTCGATTTCTAGCGCTCTGAGCACAACACGACGCGGTTAGGGCACGAGAGGACGCGTGCAATTTCACTGATTTTTGGCTCAATTTTTCAAGTTGTTAATTCATTGGAAACCTTCCTTGTTCATTGATGCCATTGTTCTGAAAAAAAAATCTATCTATAAATCAATTTTGCTCCAATTTTTCTATGTTTTATTTGATTTTTTTGTGTTATTTTCTCTGCCTTAGTTCATCTTCAACGTGCGTTCATTATGGTTTTTGTTCATTTGTTTTCTTTTTCATTATTTTAATGTATATTTATTGATATTTATATGTAATCATATATTACTATATAATATATATAAATATAAAATAATAAATATTTATTATCTTATATATAAATAAAGATATTCATATAATATTATATTTAATATTTATTACATTCTAGGTTATATACATTTATTTTATATCTATATATATTTGTATAATAAATATATAATAAATATTTATATTATTAATTATATATTTATAAATATGTAATATATATTAAGTATAAACTATTTATGACCTTGAATACATGTCCTCTGTAAATTTTAATGAACAGATTATATGCACAGAAACTTAATTCAAATCAGACAAAATAACACAGCAGATACCCTGGGAAAACCCTCCTCTTGAGGGAGAAAAACCCAGCAACAAAGATCTCTCTTATATATAAAAATAGTGGCAACAATTCTCTTTACAATGAGGCCTAACACAAGGCCAAAATTCTGTACCTACACCAGATACAATAACAGATAATGATCTGCACTTCTGACAAGATAAATCTGCCCTTCAAAGATATTCGCAACTTGCCCTTGATAAGATTCGCACTCAGCACTTGAAGAAATTCGCACTTGACTTGCCTCTTGATAAACTTCGCACTTGAATGAATGGAATGAATCGAACTTGCTTGAATGTGCAATGGAGAGGAAATGACCTTGTATATATACAAATGTGAGAGAGGTCGCACCTCTTCATGTACAAGGTCGGCCAAGTTACAAAACAAATAATTTATAAACAATAATTATAATTTAGGAGAAGTCGGCCTCAAGAGAAAATTATAATGTTGCCAAGAGAAGCGCCCATCTTTAATAAATGACTCATATAAATAAATAGCCGATAGGCTACATTTATTTAATGTCTTCACTCGTGGCTGGAAGGACGAGCCTGAAGCTGCAATATCATTAACACTCCCTCTCAGCTAGGGAGAGAACTTCCAGCTGCTCAAGAGAAATCACCTCAACATGATGCTCATCACATTAGCTACAACCAGATGTGAAAAGAAGAATATCACGTCAACGTGATATCAAATATCGCCTCAACACGATATCAACCATAATGGCTACAACCATACTATGGTGTGTACAAGTGTTCATCACTTGCGTGATGTTGTCACCTCAACGTGACATTCACAAGTACAAGATGTGTCATGGAGTCTCACACATGACATCCACCATGACTCAAGCTCAGAGGGTGGAAACAAGGGCTTACACCTCAAATTCTTCCGTCTCAGAAGAAAATGCATTAACAAGGGCTTGCACCTCAAATTCTTTCGTCTTAGAAGAAAATGCATTAACAAGGCTTCACTGATACTGAGACTCTTACTCAGTCAAGGCTGGATTCTCTACCATACCAAGCTTATCTCGGAAGTACTCAAACTTTATCCTAGCGAGAGGCTTGGTGAGAATATCTGCCGTCTGCTCATCAGTGCTGATGTACCTTAACTGTACAGCCTTCCTCAGTACCATATCTCTGATATAGTGGTACTTGATCTCAACATGCTTGGTTCTGTCATGAAACACAGGATTGACAAAAGCTTCACACAACTCTGATTATCACAATGAATGATAGTAGGCTTCATTGATTGTCCGAACAATCCTCCAAGGAGCTTACAAAGCCAAACTGCTTCTCGAGTTGCCATACAAGCTGCAATGTACTCGGCCTCTGCTGTACTCAATGCTACAGATGACTGCTTCCTGCTGCACCAGGAAATCATAGCAGTAACCCAAACTAAAGCAACAACCAGAGGTGCTCTTCGACTGCGGACAACCCGCCCAATAGAATCTGAAACCATGTAACTCCAAGTCCTGATTTGAAGTATACCTCAACCCATATCCAACTGTGCCACGCAAGTATCGGATATGTTTAGCTGCAACAAGATGTATCTGTCTCGGATCACACATAAACTGGCTAAGTGCACTCACTGCATAGCAAATATCAGGTCTAGTGTTAACTAGATACATAAAGGATCCAATCAGCTGTCTGTACAATGTGGGATCCACCAAATCTGAACTAGCTATAGCCACCTTCAATTTATGTAGGTTGGTCTCCATAGGTGTAGACATGGATTTGCAATCCATCATGCCAAATTCTTAAGTATATCAATGGTGTACTTCCCTTGACTTAGAATCATTCCATTTGGTTTCTGCCAGACTTCTAAGCCAAGGAAGTAATGCATGAGCCCAAGGTCCTTCATCTCAAATTCAGAAGTCAATTCCTTCTTATATTCAAGAATTAGGTGATCTTCTCCAGTAAGGATCAGATCGTCAACATATAAAACCAAAATTAATGCATCACCATTGATTACCTTGAAGTAGAGATTTGAATCGGCATCATTCTTCAAGAAGCCCAAACTTGATAGGTACCGATCAATCGTTTAGTACCATGCACGAGGAGCCTACTTAAGACCATACAAGGCCTTCTTCAGTTTGCAAACATGTGACTCCTTCCCATGAATCTCAAATCCATTAGGTTGCTCTATATAAACCTCTTCCTCAATCACTCCATTGAGAAAGGTTGTCTTCACGTCCATCTGGTGAATCTTCCATCCTCTGAATGCAGCAATAGCAATGATGGTTCTGACTGAAGTGTAGCGAGCAACAGGAGAAAATGTCTCATCATAAACAACTCCCTCTTTCTGAGAGAACCCATGAGCCACAAATCTTGCCTTGTACTTCTCAATGCTTCCATCTGCAGCATGCTTAATCTTAAATAGCCATTTAGAAGATACCACAGACTTGCCCTCGAGTCTAGGAACAATATCCCAAACATCATTTTTAAGAATTGATTGATACTCCTCTGTCATAGCATCTCTCCAAACCTGATGACTCGATGCTTCCTCAACACAGGTAGGCTCGGATTCTATAATCTGACTCATCAAGGCAACATAACTGGAGAACTTATGTGGCCTTTTGCTTTCTCTGAATGTGCCTCTAGGAGCTGCAAAACTTTCAGCCTCTTGCATAGTACCTGGCCCATAGAGGTCTCTTTCTCCCAATAACAATGTCAGTAGGCCCATCAGTAGGTTCCAAGGGTTCAACAGGATCAATGTCTTCTTTTGGTTCTGAAGTCTCCCTCTGAATCTCAGGAGTATAGTCAACTTCCATATCCTGAGGAGACTCTTCATTATCAATCTCCATATGAATCCCCCTGGATCTTCTAAATGCAACATCTTCCTCGAATGTGACATCCCTATCGATCTCGATCAACTTTTGACTGGAATGTAAATTCTGTAAGCTTTTGATGTCTCACTGTAGCCTACAAATATTCCCTTCTTGCCAGAAGGTTCCAACTTGGTTCTCTTTTCCTTGGGAACATGAATATAGACAGGACTTCCAAAGATCCTCAAATGACTGACTTCAGGCTTCTTCCCTGTAAAGGCTTCTTCTGGAGTCATATTCTCCAAGATCTTATGAGGACTTCTGTTCTGAACATATACAGCTGTCCTGGAGGCTTTTGCCCATAGGAATGTTTGCAAATCTTGATCATGGATCATGGCCTTTGCTGCTTCCACAATCGTCCTGTTCTTTCTTTCTGCAACACCATTTTGTTGAGGATTATAGGGAACATAGAACTCCCTCTTAATCCCCAATGCGCAGCCCTTGCAAGTACCTTCATGCTCCTGGTTGAACTTAGGAAGGCCTGTCACCATCTTCTCCATGATAGGTAAGGCTCAGAAGTGTAGGTGAGCCAACCTCCGATGCCAAAGATCGCATAGACTTGAAGAGTCATGAACCAAAGCTTGTAATGAACGTGTGCAGACCTTGTAAAGGTTTTCATGTCTAACTCCAATTACTTGAGCATCCTTGAAGCTAGAGTTGGTGTCGGAAGGTACACTGCTTGATAATGCCGAATAGAACAAATATTCACTTGAATCCTTTTGAGGAGAGGCATCATCAACATCTGCAACGGTGGCCTGTTGCTTAGGTCTAGTTGGACAATACTTGGCGAAGTGCCCAAACTTATCACACCTAAAACATTGAATCTTGGACATATCCCTCTTCTTCTTGAATGGAGTTGCATCATCATTTCCCTTGTCCCGATTCCTCTTGAAGGATCCTTTCTTTCCATCTTTTCCTTTCTTCTTTGATGCATGGGAGGCGAGAACATGAATGTCTTCATTCTTTGAACTTTGACCCACGCCTCTTGCCACCAACCTTGATTCTTCTTGAATGCAATCAGATCTTAGGCGATCAAACTTAGGCAATTTCGATCTTGCACTGATTCCTTGAATGAAGGATTCCCAAGACAAAGGTAGCCCATTGAGGGCGAGCATGGTCAAATCCTTGTCATCAACCATATACCCAATTGTTGAGAGTTGATCTCTCAAATTTGAAATCCTCATGAAGTATGCAGTAACAGATTCTCCCTTTGACATCTTCACATGATGCAATTGATGCTTTAGTGCAAGAGCTCGGCTGGTATTGTTGACTTCGTACATCTCTTCCAAGGTCTTGAGCATATCTCTCGCTGTCTTCAACTTAGAGATGATAGGAACAATATGATCCTTGACGGAATCAACCAATATCTTCATTGCTTTAATGTCTTTCTTCAGCCACTGCAACTTTTCTTCTTCCTCCTCAGGTTCAGAAATGCTAGACTCCACGAACTCACCCAAGTCATTTTCACACAAGGTGAGCATGATCCTAAATCTCCATGAAGTGAAGTTGGATGCACCTTCGAGTCTATCTTCAACCTTCAAACCATTCACCATCTTGACTGATGTAGATAAGTGAACAACAAAAGGGTATGCTGATTTGCAATAATCTGATCACGATCCTCTCAAACCCGCTCTAATACCATGTAAATTTTAATGAACAGATTATATGCACAGAAACTTAATTCAAATCAGACAAAATAACACAGCAGATACCCTGGGAAAGCCCTCCTCTTGAGGGAGAAAAACCCAGCAACAAAGATCTCTCTTATATATATAAATAGTGGCAACAATTCTCTTTACAATGAGGCCTAACACAAAGCCAAAATTCTGTACCTACACCAGATACAATAACAGATAATGATCTGCACTTCTGACAAGATAAATTTCCCTTCAAAGATATTCGCAACTTGCCCTTGATAAGATTCGCACTCAGCACTTGAAGAAATTCGCACTTGACTTGCCTCTTGATAAACTTCGCACTTGAATGAATGGAATGAATCGAACTTGCTTGAATGTGCAATGGAGAGGAAATGACCTTGTATATATACAAATGTGAGAGAGGTCGCACCTCTTCATGTACAAGGTCGGCCAAGTTACAAAACAAATAATTTATAAACAATAATTATAATTTAGGAGAAGTCGGCCTCAAGAGAAAATTATAATGTTGCCAAGAGAAGCGCCCATCTTTAATAAATGACTCATATAAATAAATAGCCGATAGGCTACATTTATTTAATGTCTTCACTCGTAGCTGGAAGGACGAGCCTGAAGCTGCAATATCATTAACATCCTCAAGTATCCTTTTGTTGATTTATATATGATGAAATCAGTAATATGTTCTAAAATTTCAGTTTATATGTGTGTTTTTAAAGAATATTTTTAAAAATTGTGTATTTTCAAATGTTCGATAAATTTGCTGAGTTATTGCCGAGTCCCGAGTTTTTAAAAATTTTGGGTCTGCTGAGTTATTGCCGAGTCCGAGTTTTTCAACTATGGTTCACGTCACCACCCTCTTCAACCTCTTCCTCCTCATTGGTATCATTCCTAGTGAATGTAGGGCGTGTGGGTCTTTCATAGGTGCATGCTAGAGCAATATTTCTTCGAGGTTCTCCATGAATACTTCCCTCTTGGTCTTGATCCTGATTTTGCCTTCTCTGTAATGTCAAGTTCTGAACATTTGTACTAAGCTGCTAGAGGATGTTCACCACCTGTTCCTGGCCTGCCACCATCCCTCTCGGTACATCTCTAGCCTCTCTTTCTTCGTCATCAAGACGATTCCTAGAAGGACCTTCCCCATCCTGTTAGCCATATTATCAAAGCCTAAATCTTCCTCTTGTTCATCAAATGGAAACGCTAGAAAAGGTTCAAAAGTACTTCTTTGATATCCAAGACCCCTGCGTGAGTAGTACCTGTCAAACTTGTTCTGATGTGACCGCATAGAAACTGCTAACCCTCCAGGCTGGCAGGATCAGAGCTCTGATACCACTGAAGTGATCCCAGCTGGCTCCAACCAAACCCCTGTAGTATTTTGCTTATCTTCTTGTGTTTTTTAGTTTTTTAAAGAATTTTTCTCGACAGAAGAGAAGGGGCATATAGCATATAAATGCTTATAAAACACTATTCTAAGCTAATATTGATAAAATGAAAGTGCAAAAGGTATTAAATAACCATAACAAAGAGATTACATATGATAGACATAACCGAAATGCTCCAGATTATTTTCTTAAGAAAATATTCCAGTTTGCCAGCCAAGAATGATGAAAATTGACAAATTCCAGTGTAGAAAACTACGAAATGAAATCTCCAGCCTAAAAACTGAGGCAAATGAACTGTAGAAGCTAGATGCCAAAGGAGAAGATGAAAAACCCTCAAGAAAGAAGGCATTTCTCCTCAAAACTCCAAATGCCCTTGATAGAAGAGCCACACACTTCAAGAAGGAAACCACGTCTTCAACAAGGAAGGTACGGCCATGAAGCTGGAGTGTCCACCAGATGAAGGACGCCAATCTCTCAAACCCTCCTATATTTTATTGAAAACTACCGAATACTGCACAGAAAATTCTGATTAAGCACTGTAGAAACGCCTGAATTGAAGCCACCATTGTTGCAATCATTCAACTGATCTTTCACAGTCTCACAATCAAAGATCTGTGAAGAATTGTCGCTCTCCAGAGATGAAATCTCCTGAAACCCTTGTCTCAGAGAAGCAAAGCTCAACCAAAGCGAAAGAGAAATGTCAAATAATCAATAATGAGTTTTAATTTCCTTTGCTTTGTCTTATAAGGCCCAAAAAGGCACGCATCCCAAGAAGTGACGCCACTTTTATGCCATTTAAATATATTAGAATATATTTAAGTCACTTTTCAATAGTTCCCACTTAAATACTTGGGCGCCCAACTTTAAGTGATTTAATTAATCACTTTATGAAATATTTCAATAAAGTGCTTTTAATTTTCACTTAAATAAATTTAAGTGATCACTTTATTATAAAATCAAGTTCACTTTATAATATTCCGTCAAATAAATCAAAAACACTTTAATCCACTGAAATATTAATATCTTTCTCAAAAGTTCATAACCCATCGTATTGACGTGCCGTTAGAAGTTGTCAATCACTGAACTGCCAAGGCCTGCACTGAGCCCAACACTGAACTCAAAGGATGGAAACGACAAAACCCACCAAATACGGCCACTAACCCTCTGACCAAATCCTGTCAGTCTACGAGGGTCCAAGAAATAGACTAACCATCACAAAACAAGATCATGCTAAAAAGGGGTACATTACAATCTACAAGAATACTCAGTGGGTTTCATAGGATTTAAACCCTGCACATATTGCGTTCCATATCAACAATACTCAATAACAATGAGGCAGTAGGAGCTGCTCAAATCCTATTGCAATCAATAGACGATGCAAAAGTCTCAAAAGCTGAAATGGGTCTCTCAGAAACTCACGTGGAAGTCTCAGATATCCAATTGGTTCTAACTGAAAGAGCGGTAAAAGTGACAAGCAAGGAAACGGCAATGGAGAAAGACATCACTAGCAAGCTTAAAGACCCAGGCACACGATTCGAGTCTTTATTGCCTTAGAATTCACCATGTATCTTCATATGTAGAGGTCCACGATATTTTCTAGAGATTGTAGATAGATTTGCATCTCTTCAGTTGCCTCAAACACCTCACAAATCACTGCTCACAAAATCAATTTTTCCCTGAATCTCAGCTGCTCTGATACCATATCAGAAATTTTGGGCAGAATAATAGAAGCATGCAAATGTTTTAAACAAAATAATCTCGTCCTTCATATTTTCCATTCAAATACATCACAATTATATAGGAGTTTAATCTCCTACATTAAAGGAAACTCACGAAACAACTTTCCCAAATATATTTAGTTGTTTTAACAACTCAACACATTCGTACCACTAATACAATAACCTATATAACAAACTATAACAAAGAAAATTATTTTATGCATCCTATGATGCAATATTCCTAACAGTTTATGAGGTCATGGGCATTCAAAAAGGGGTCACAGGCATTCCCTAGCTTCAACGCCTTCATTTACTAAGCTGTGGACACCACGAGCAGAGGTGTGAGTTCTTGTATGTGGCTGGCATGAGTTTCCATAACTAGGCGCAGCCTTAATCCACCATATTAGGCCCTGTAGAATCTGCAAGTGGGAGTTTGTGGATGTATTGAGCTGCTATGAGGGTTGCAGAAGGTTATTGAAGCTGTACATGAACATTCTCCAGACTTTCCACTGCCTTTCAAAGTGTTGCTGTTCATTTCAGATCAGACGTGAGGTTCCTGGTTAGAGTTTCCAATGATAGATAGCTGTTCATGATTGTATACAGACCTGATCAATGTTTGAATGAAATTTGTACAATTTTATAGACAATCTAGACTGTCATTAATCTATAAATCTGATTGTATTGCTGCTCAGTCTGAAAATAGTGTGGCTGTAGTATTAACCAGTGAATAACTGCTTGAATCTCAGTCACTTAGCAATGTATGATGATATGTAATTCCATATGAAATCTGCAAATGCATGTTAATGTATTCTGTGATCATTTTCTGCAATGTATGGTGCAAGTTTGACAAAAATGAATTCATAAGTCAAACTGGAAAAATCGTTTTGAAAATCGTGCAAAAATCAGTGTGGGTTTTTACACAGTAATATTAATATATATTATATTTACATATTTTATATTAATGTATCTTTATATTTCTTATATATAGACAACATACTATATCTTTTATTTTTTATTTTTTATTTATAATTATATTAATGGATATTAGATACATTTTTATTTTAATATATTTATTTATTATTTATTAAAGAAAAGCTTTATATATTTAAATTTTTATATGTTTTTGTATGGATGAATCCAAAATGAACCCAACCTCCAAAATTCTTTTTATCTAACCTGCGAATGGAACCTGCGAACCCAAACCAGTACCAAGCCCAAGAACTTAGTTATACTTCAATCCACATGATAGAGATAAACAAGAAAAGGTAGCTTAAACAGAAAATGAAAGATCCACGTAGAAAACTTTGGTTTGCCATTTGTTCTATGCAAAAGGCCCTCCAATGGAACTTTGGAACAGATTTGATTGGCTACCCACATTGCTTGCACCTGCAGCAACAAAATCTTTGTCCTGGGCAGTCAATCTGGGAAGAGCTTAAACAGCCGGTACATTATTTTTTACCTGGGATATTCAATGTTCCAAATAACAAACAACATATGCTTATTTAGAGTCTATTGCAGATGGAAAAGTCCAAATTGTGGTCTCCAGTGTAATGTTCATCAGGGGAAGCAAACAGGAAGAGCATATAATTTAACAGCCTGGCCATTTTGGTGCATCACTTGATGGAGCCTTTTTCTTTCTCTGTTGTGAGCAATTGGTCAGTGGCTTCAGTCCTGTTATCATAGATTAAGTTGTGAACAAAATAGACAAGATAATCTTTTGGGACTGGGCACATTCTTGAAAGGCTTTATGCAGTCATTTTGTTGTTGCATGCAGGTGAGTAGAACATTGTTGGATTTTTCCACAGAGGGGCATTGAAAGGTTTGACATCCAATTGTTTAGAAACACTCTGAATGTTGAGGTAATGGATTCCAAAGTTTGCAGAAAGCTATATTTTCTTTAGCCGAGTCTTTGAAAGCAGAGGAAAGGGTGTGTATGTGTTTTAAATGAATATTATGATGGCTCTTTAAAGGAGTCAAACCATGATATAGGATGTTAGAAAAAGCAGGCTTGCCCATGCGTTTCTTCTAGAATCATGCTGTCCTATGCTTTCTTATTACAGTTCCCTCTAAACTTATAGTCTAGTGTCTTCTTACCCTGGTATTTATCTCCTGTAATTAATTATGCTTTAACTGCTATTGGCCTATATTGACATTTGTGGAAATTAATGTAATTTCTGTATTTCTTATCATCAATAATTTATTTTTTTAAATAGCATCTAAATATGTGATATTAAGGTGTCTAAATTTAGAAATAATCTTAAGTTCCTCATTAAGAGATTAGACTAAATATTATTTTATATATAATTTTAAAAATGAACTTATTTTTACCTTGTGCCATTTCACTATGTATCTCAATATAAGTTCATAAGTTCTTGGAGTTTATGAGAATTTCTCATTTAGTATGTACAAAGGAGTTTGGGTGTCGCATATTTTCAATATATCATGGCATATATTTTATCACGAAGAAGGCTTTCAAGCAAAACTAATTTTTATTATACTTATGCAATTTAAATATTGAATATCAAATTTAAAAAATTATTTCATGCGTATCCATTTGCATGTTTTTTAAATGTATGACTTCTCAAAATTAACTTATAAAGAATAGTGAGATAGATTCAAAATCACGAGAATTTGAAGGACAACAAGGTGTGTGATCAAGAAGTCTTACGTGATACTCGTTCACTGCATGAGACATTTCTTTGGAGACAAGACATCGAACTTAAGAATCAACGAAAAACTATTGTGAGTTTTTCAGTCAAGAAATTTCTGAGCCCCATTAAGCATGTAGATATTGCTAATAATATCGAAATTAAAATTTTGCTGTCTCATTAATTCTATTATTTCTGATCATCTGGATGCCTTGGAATTAATTGATGTTGCAAATGGTAAAATAAATAAATGCATTAGAAGCACACCTGTGATCTGTTAAAAAGTTCCCAATCAGATTCCTACACATTTAATTGAAAACAAAATAAAAGAAATAAAATTTAGTTTCTTAATAAAAGGAAAAATCTATGGTGATATTTGAATCTAATATATTCAAGAAACTTAGATAGATTAAGTAAACTTGACAATAACATAAAAAAGAATTCATAAACAAAATTATTGAGGTTTAACTCAATTTATGAATTAAATGTAAATAAATAAAAAATTATAACACAATCTGTCTTCATACTTACACATTCGAATTTTCACCGGTCAATCCCGCTGGAATACCTCCTGTGAAACTGTTATAAGACAAATCTCTGCAGGAGTATCATTGAACACAAAAACATAAAAAGATATTCTACTAGGAAATATTCTAAAGAAAAAGTGAATGTTTGTTAGCATAATAGCAAATCCATATAATATTGTTTACAAAATCATTGATCTAGATTATGTTTTGATATGCATAGGTACCATTGGTCCAATATTATACAGGTTCTCGTTTATTTATTTATACAAAACATTGCCTTTACAGATTCTTTATACAATTTTCGACTATTAGTGGGAAGAGTTGAGATATGCTGATGTGCATAAAGATCTGCATGCAAGAACACTTAGAGATTGAGACTAAGTTGAAATAAACTAAACATAGATATTCTCACGCTGTTCTTTGAAACTGAGACAACCAGTAAGGGATTGCTCCTCTTAAACTATTATTCCCAAGGAACCTGAAACACAAGCACAATTTCTTTGGTTTAAACCATTGTTACTAGACTCGACTCGGCTCGGACTCGGCTAGGGTGACTCGACTCGGCGACTCGGCGACTCGGACTCGGACTCGGCGCAGACTCGGCAAAATGAAAAAAGTTGAAAAAACCTTAGAAAATTAGAGATTTTTAAAGATTTAAAACTTGTTTCAAGCACCCTTTATTGAATACAACACAAATAAAAGAAAATTTGATCACATACACAAATATACAATGATCACATAAGTATAAAGTACACAAATTGTAGTTGCGCTGCTGAAAGAAATAACATACTTTGATATATAAAATTAGTCA
Source organism: Sequoia sempervirens (assembly GCA_007258455.2). Lineage (NCBI taxonomy): Eukaryota > Viridiplantae > Streptophyta > Pinopsida > Cupressales > Cupressaceae > Sequoia > Sequoia sempervirens. Next base: position 38,238 of record VDFB02032329.1, on the reverse strand, counting down.
AATGTATACAAAACTCATGGAAAATGAAATCCATGACATCAAATGTTCCATACAAATATGAAATATCAAAAGATTCAAAACAATAGCTATAAGTCTATCACTCTATGCCTATGGCACGTGGAGCCAACATCCTTCCTACGAAGGTGTCTAAAGGTCCTGGATGATGTTGCAGTTGCAGCCATAGTCTCGCTTGTGTCCCGAGTCCCATACCACTCTCCACCAGAAGCTATGTCTCCTCGTGCTCTAGCTCTCCTCCCAGCCATGGCCACCCCTCAGCTCTCTCTCTGGGTCCACCCAATCAAGGTCCCGCCACTAAAGACCTCTGTAGCTGTGTGATCCACTCAGACTGTGGATCAACCTCCTAAACAGATCGGGGTGTTGTCGTGGTCAAAAGCCTTCCTGTATCTGAGCCGAAGGTTGTAATGAACATATACCAGGTCATTCATCCTCTCCACTGTCAATCTATTGCGCTTCTTGGAGTGTATGTGCTCAAACATACTCCAATTGCGCTCACAACCGGATGAACTGCATGGCTGGCTCAATATTCGTATGGCAACATTTTGCAGGTTCGGTGTATCAGAACCAAACATCTCCCACCATCCATCTGAGATGAGAAAAAGAAACAAAATCAATCTCATTTCAAGTTTCAAGTTCAAGTTCAACATTTAATAATAAATTATAATATAAAAAGATGAAAATTATTGCCTTAAATATATTTTTACCTGGCATTAATTTTGTCCTACTATCTTTGCACATTTGACGTGCAAAGAAGTCTCCTCGTGCCTTAGTGAAGGCATCTATCTCCTGCACTATCTGTGTAGTAACAGAGGGCAACATTCTCTCTATCGTCGAGTAGAGCCCACTAAGAATTTCTCTATCTGCACGGAGATCACGGCGGAAGTGGAAGGCCGGATTTAGGAAACATGCGGCTGCATGGATGGGCCTATGGAGTTGGTTTTGCCATCTCCTATCAATGATCTCCCAAATGGGACGATACTTATCATCAACTCCACCATAGACTGATCTAATGGCCTCTTTGGCCCTATCCATGCCCTCATATATGTAGCCCATTGCGGGCTTCTCCCCATCTGCAACTCGTAGGAGAACTAGCAAGGGCTCAATAAACTGCAAAGTGCAAACATGTTTCACAAATAAGTAAGTGTGACTGTCAATGAAAATGAACAAATAAAAGTAAGATATGATTAAAAATTAAAACATAATAAAGAATTAAATGTTACCTTCACAATCTCATCTGCTGGTGTCCAAAACCCTGCCTCATCAAATATGCAATCAGCCACAGCAATCCCTGCAGTGCTTGTAGAAAGGATGAGGAAGACCACTCCTCACTAGCAAACATGCGCCTCAAAGGTGCCCTTGACCGAATCAAGGATTGCAACATGATAAAATTTGATGCAAACCGAGTGATGCCAGGACGAGACAGCTCCCTCAACCCCGTGTATTGCCTCATAAGGTTAAGCACCCATGCATGATTGTAAACAAATTTGCAAATGTTTCTTGCTGATTCCATACATGTTTTTATCCATGGGAGCTTGCCAAGATCCTCCATCATGAGGGCAATGCAATGGGCGGCACATGGAGTCCAAAATATAGTTGGGTGCCTCTCCATCAATAATCTACCAGCAGCAACATAATTTGCTGCATTATCTGTCACCACTTGAACTACATTTTCTTCCCCCACATCGGCTATCACCTCCTCTATAGCCTCACATAAGTATGTGGCATTTTTGAATTGGGCGGAAGCATCAATGGACTTTATGAAGACAGTGTCACCTGAAAAAATAAGCAAAACCAAATTACCAATTATTCAATAAATTAAAAACATAAATCAGCCTTATTAAATTATTAATCACTAAATCAAATTCAAATATCAATGTATTAAGGTAAGTACAATTACCTCCAGAGGAAACTAGAAAGTTCAACAGCGTCCTATTTCTCCCATCGGTCCAACCATCAGTCATGATGGTGCAACCAATCCTCCTCCATTGCACACGCTGCTCCTCTAATTGTGCTTTCACATCCGCCACCTTTTGAGTCAAAAGTGGGCCCTTTAATTCATCTTCGCTGGGGGCTTTGAACCCCGCCCCACATATGGTTATTGCATCAACCATGTTTTGCCAAAAAGGAGACCTAAAACATGTCATAAAATGAAAAGATTTAAGTTTTTAACTTTAAATTTGAATTCGATAGTGAGATACATCTAAATTCTAAAACAATAAAATTTAAATATAAATTTTAAAACAATTAAACGAAAAAAGAATTACCTGGCTACATGGAAGGGAATGGTGCAGTAGTACCAAAAGTCTGCAATTGTTTTTTTTGCTGCATCGTGTGCATCCTTGTTCCAACCCATGCTCTCAAGCGACGGTTGGGAACCAGGAGTAGTGCGTGGTACAAAATATGAGTCCACCCTAGATTTACGAACTCTAGGGCCAATACTAATACTGCCACTACCACTAGCAGTAGCAGCGCCACCAGCACTAGGAGTACGCATAGGAATAGATGGTGCAGAAGCAGAAGCACTAGCAAAGCACTAGCACTAGGACGGTATGGAGGCATGGAAGAAGCATCTCCAACAGCACCAAGTCCCTGTCCAACTCCAACACCTGCCAACTCCTCCCTCTGTCTCTTTCTAATTTCTTTTTGCCTTTCAAAATTTTCTAATTGCACCTGCACTTCACGAACAGCCTCAATAGGTGCTAGGGTGCAGCCCACTGCATCATGGATGGGTATGCGTGCAAGGTGGTATTTCAATCTATTTATGCCTCCATGATATATTGTTTTGCAGTATTTACATTTTGCTTCTCCTCTTTTCATTCCGGGAAAGATTTCAGCATGTTTCCAAGCAGGGTCTTTTCTGACTGGGGTTGAGACATTGTGAAAATAATAATATGGTTTGATTTGCAAATGAATGTGGCTGCAATAACAAGTAGGGTTTGTAAAATTATTTAAGTTGCAAGTAGGGTTTGTAAATAAAAATGCAAACTATAATAATTTAAAAACAATGATTTTACAAATTACAATGAATTATTTGTTAAAAAAACACAAAAAAAACCATTAAAATCAAACTTACCTCTTAGATTTGGCTTGGAATGCAATGCAAACTCCTCCCAATCACTAGCAATGAACTTTCAATGCACCTCCTTAGCAGTATGAAGCTTCCCAAATGATATATGACCTTGCTTTTGTTTTAAACAATTTGCTGGTTGCCCTCTCTTCTCCTCCTATTTTTCTTCACAACTCTCTCTTCTCCTCCTATTTTGCCAAAAGAGTGAAATGAAGTTGCTTTTAGGGTTGGAGAGAACATATAGAACAAAAAAAAAACTAACTTTAACTTTTAGTTTTATGTTTTTTTAGTGTTTTAACTTCTTGCTGCCGCGGCCGGGTCACAGGGTCGGGACTCTCCGAGTCTGGGCGAGTCCGTCCGGCGAAGTTCGGCGTACAAGAGTCCGAGGCTCCCCAAGACTGGCCAAGCGGGACTCGCCGAGTCATGGCGAGTCATGTCTCTCGTACTATGGTTTAAAAGTCATAAAATACATTTTGTAATTTTACCTCGTATCATTAAAAATTAAAACAAAAGATAAATTATTATTTATTATTTTCTTGAAATGTAGACTATTACTTACAAGAAGCGTAATCGTGGTAAGTTCAAGGATTGTGGAATCTTTCCAATTAAATTGTTAAAACTCAAATCCCTGTAACATTGAAAACTCCATAAAACTTATGCTTTACATCAACTCAAACCTTTATTAAGATGACAAACTTTAAATCACTGCCAGGTAATTGACACAATGAATATTTTGCATATTGTTTAAAATCATTAAACACATTCCTTATGATTGCTAAAAATCAGTTATGAAAGTTTATAAAATTCCTCTAGCTAATTTATAAATAATCACTTTTTTATAATATTCTATATGCAAAGAATTTTTTGAGCCTCATCAATTTAAAAAAAATATCACTAGCATCAAATATGTCATCCTTGACTCAGGTTATGTGGTAAACTTTAATAGAATCAAGGTCTTAGTTTGCCAAAATAGATGCCTTCTCACTCGTTAGAACAATCAATGTTCTTTTATGAAGGAAATCTTTATTAACAGTTGAAAGGAGGAAGGTTGTCTAAGAAGAGACAAAGATGTCAAGTACTATGATTTAATGTTTGATATGGGAAAGTGAGAAGCAAAAGCTTAGTATATGATATGGCCTTCACAAGGAGTATGTTTTTCCGGTGTATTGTCCATTGAGTCCATTCAATGGCACATTCCATACTTGGCATGCTACTCACTAGAGTAAATTTTGGTGTTTTGAAATCTTTAACATGCTATCATATTTTGCAAATCTCTAATTGTGTATCTCTTATTTAGACATAACTCTAGATAGTGAGAAGCAAAAGCTTAGTGTATGATATGGCCTTCACAAGGAGTATGTTTTTCCGGTGTATTGTCCATTGAGTCCATTCAATGGCACATTCCATACTTGGCATGCTACTCACTAGAGTAAATTTTGGTGTTTTGAAATCTTTAACATGCTATCATATTTTGCAAATCTCTAATTGTGTATCTCTTATTTAGACATAACTCTAGATAAGTACATTGGGCTTTCTTTTATTAGATCTTTTCATTCCACTAAACATGATGTTGACATGTGTGACCATAGCCCAAGAATGTTGGTGTAATATTTTATTGAACCTTAACTTAGTTATAGGAATTTTGGTTTTGGGTAGATTTCTTTGGCAAATCTTACATGATATCAAAGCCTTGATGCTTTTAGGAAAGTTCATTTTCATTCAGTTTGGGGATCACAAAGATTATAACAACTTTTTGTATATTATTTTGGGTGAATTGTAGAGCAATTTCAGACTCACTGTTGTGTCCAAAGTGTTTGAGATAGTTATAATAGACTTTTGTTTCATCTAAATCGAAAACCCAAAGGCCAACTAACAAGAGTTTTAGGTTGTTTGTTGTCTGTGTTTCATATTGCAAGTAACTTTATTCCAGTGCTAAGTACCTATTTTTGTGTCTCACTACATAGGTCAACCATTTTGTGTCCAATGATAATTAAACACCTACCCTAAGCTATTAAGGCATAAAAAGTGGCAGTTGAACTCAATTCTCAAGAAACATTTTTTCAATTGAGTCCCCTAGGTCTTCTCTAGCATACTTCCTTCCTAGCCTTATCTTCTTCTTTGCACATATCACTTGTGGCCAAGGGTTACCATCTTTTGAATCCTAGTTGGATAGGATTCAAAGCAACAACCCCCCCCAAAAAAATGCTTACTATTTTCCTTTTCCTACGATTTCAACCCTATTTTTCCTCTTGGATTGAATCAACCACTTTCAAAAGGCAACAATTTTCACAACCATCGTGACAATTTTCCAACCACCACAACTATCTTGATTGTGTTGTGACAATTTTGCAATTGTCTGCCTACTAAAACTAGCAGTTTCACCCACTTTGCCAAAATAGAAAGTTTAAGCATGAAAAAACATTCTCTTCATATTTCTCATTTGGTAAATTGTCTTCTCTACTTAAAACCCTAAAAGTGCCTTTTAGCTCAACCCTAGCTTTTATAAACACCTTTCTTATTTGATTTTGGGGATTTTTCAACCATATTTTTTAACTTTTTCTATTGTAGCCATTACATTGCAATCTTTCCATTCATATCTTCTACAATAACCAGCTCTCTACTTCATTGTAGTAATTCCCCTCCACTTCTTCATTCATTATCAACATTTCTTTTCACAACCTGCTTTCTACATTCTAATGGCTCATCTTCCTTTGATTTTAACTTATCATTCAAACTCTTATTCCTTGTTCCTGTCACGTTTTGGAAATCTCCATATGATCAATTGTTCAGAATCAAATTACCAAAATGGTGTTTTCTCCTAAGGACACCATCTCCATCGCAGGAGGCACCTCTATTTCTCTTTCAAATTTTCCCTTGATCTCCAACACTTGAGAGGTCATGATTTATTTTTGGTAGTTAATTTTGATTTCAATAGAATAAGTTTAAATATTTTTCAGATTTGTTAGAATAATTACTGTAGATTAGTAAGTATAAATCAGCGTAGATTAGATTAGTAATTCATTTATATTGTTCTTTCTTTGCAATCAAAGTAATTAGAACAAATCATACAACACTATTGCAAACTCAGACATCTACACATAATCAATTAAACATAAATGTGATCTTGATGCTTATCGATTTGTTTGTAGATTAGTTAGTTGTTAGTATAAAGTAGTGTAGCATAGATTGGTAATTCCTTTTATATTGTTCTTTCTTTGCAACTAGAACAATTAGAATAAATCATACAACACTCTTGTAAACTTGGACATTTGCACATAACTACTTAAACATAAATGTGATACTAAAGCTTATCGACTTGTTTGTCTAAGAAACTAAAGACAATCGTTACATGATCTTGCCTTCACATTTCTCCATTAAACACTTGTATCAGCAAGGGATTAGTTTATCCAATCAACACAAACAAATCAAGCACTTCAAACAAAACAAATCAAACAAGACAAAACAATATAAATTGAGACATTTGCATAAACACTCACAACAAATCTGATTTCAAGAGGCTCTCCAAGTGATAGTATGAGAAGTGAAGGAGATCATTTATGATCCTACCCTTTCACACTTGTCAAAAACTTGCATGAGTTTAGAGATCTTCCCACATTCAAATTTGACATATTGCAGAAGCAATACTGAGCAGCAATATGGATTGTGGAAACCTGATATCATTAATATTGCAGTCAAACAAGCTCTTACTATCAACAAAACTGTCAACATTCTAAAACAACATTGCTATTATGTCAAACTGTCAAATTGTTATTCAATCATGAACACACCTTGTCAAATCGGGTTGACGTCTCACCAACTAAACTCCTTGGCCATCACAATGTCTCATTTGGGGTTTCCATTATTGGAATCTCTTTTGTAGGTCCCTATAATGTTTGATTTTGGACCACTTTGTTGAGTTTTTAAACAAGCCTAGACAACTTGCTCTTCCCTAAGCCCAAGAAGTTGTGTATGCTCATTTTGGTACATACAAATGCAAGTTAACAAAACCTTGAGCCTGCCATTACATCCCCACAACTAAAAATGTTAAAATTGAAAATCCAATCATTGAAATCCAAGCACTTTGCTTGGAACCCCAAAACTTTCTTCATTCATGATTGACACAAAAAAAGATGCACTACAATCAAGTTGCAAGCACAAGTTGCACAAATTTCAAGGTGAAAAGTGAAATATTTTTTAATTTAAACAAAAAGCAAAGGTGAGGCACTTTATATTGTGAATGGCTTTATGTATTTGAAATGCTTTATATAACTTGCATAAAATACTTTGTTGTTTTTTCTAAATACACCCTACAATTCAGATGCTCTAGCATACCTTCTACATCAGCCTTCGTACCACAAGCTCTAGTCGGCCATAAAATTTGACCAGCAACCCATACCTCTACTATGCCACCTCAACAATACCTTGCCTAGTCAATCAACATACAAACTACCACACCATCTCCTCCCCTGTAATGTCATTAACTATATTTTTTTTCTTTTGCAAATTCACAATGGACAATGCATGCAACATTAACATCTTCTGATCACCAAAATCCTAATGTGGGCAAGGTAAGAGCATACAATGAAAAAGGTTGGATTGATTATTACAGAAAGATGATTGTTGGTGGCAAGCCACACAATGCAATATAGAAATTGACACAAAGATACAGAAATAATGTAATACTTTCTAGTGGAAAGCCTTCCAAATTAAATATAAATACTGAATCTAGTGGAGAACCCAACCAAATTATTGTTAGAAATAGAAATATCGGAAATGAAATTTATTTTTAATGTCATGGTGACATAGCCATCTAGACTTACAATGTTTGAATCCACTTCAAATCCTCTAATATTTTTGGCAGTAAAATACACAAAAAAATTACAATGAAAAGTATTATTTCAAGAATCAAAATTACTAATTTTGATATGCAAATATTATATCAAGTTCTGTAAGAAACCATACCAAGAATAATGCAACTTTTTCTAATTGGAATGGATACCTTTTTGAAATGTATTGCAAGCTGGTGTGAAGACTAGAACAACAGCCTTTTTAAGGTTGCAATTCCTTTCATACCCCACAGCATCAATTTTTAAAAAATATTAAAATACCTTTTAATGAAATCGCACCATGGGAAAGAGGTGTGATAGCCTCTTTTAATCTCCAACAAGTCTAGCCAAATAAGAAGGCTACAACCAAGGTTAGGAAAAGTCGCGGCTAATTTAAAAGAACATAAATTTGGTGTGATCACTACTTCCAAATGGATTTTGAAAGTACTTAAGTACACTTACAAGTATGACAATCTTAGCTTCTAAAATTAATCATTACTCTAAAAAAGGGTACAACAACCAATAACAAACAAATTTGTTGCTCTTATTAAATAAAATAAATACTCAAAATTTATCTCAATTTGTAATTGGAAACTTTACACAAATCTTGGAAAACTAAAAATCTTTACAGCAATAGAAATACATTGAAAAACCTATAAGTACTTAGCTCAATGGTAATCCCCGAATACAATTACTCAAATAAATAGGAGGGTTTTCATTCTCGAATCCATTCTTTGCCAAAGGGTTTTCGTCCTTGGGTAGAAAAATTGATCAATGTTCAATCTCAAGAGAAAGGAATTTGAAATATGAAATCAGTAACCCTCTCATTCCTCAACTCCTCCTTATATAGGCTTTTTGTGGAAAAATAATTATTTTCTTCTCTTTTTTTCTCCTTTTTCCCTCTAAATTTTTCTTTTTGAATTTGGACCCCATTCCTAATTTCACTTTTGGTCCCTCTTTTATAACAACCTTTATTTTAATAATAAAACATAATTTTCCTTTTTTCAAAAATAATTTAAGGTTACTTTTTCAACAAATTAAGTTAAATTATTAAATTATTTCCCTTGCACCACCCAATTAGCCTATGCAAAATGAAATAATAGACTAAGGGTCTTCAATAGACTTATGCTTGAGAAGGGAACATGACATCCTCAACCAGCATGAACAAGCAATAAAATCATATGGTCCATGCCAATGCCCAATAACCTATTGACATCATCATCTCTTGCAATGCTTGTTAATAGGGTTTGTATTTTCATTGTAACTCCTCAATTTCAAAAGATCCATTCTACGTCATTTGAGCTTTGATTAAGGTCAATTTTTTTTACTCTAGCTATTTTCTTTATGGCCATGTTGTGGTAATCTCCATTTTTTTATACCTCCTATTCCTAATATTTGAAATTTAATCAGACTTTTACTAAGTAGTTCTCAATTAGGGAACTTCCAAAGCTTTGTTAGTGCATATACAAACTTCTTTTCTAGTGTCATTTTTTGAAGTGCATGCTTTTTCACAAGCTTTGCGATGGAGACACCCTCATACACCAATGCTCTAATACCAAAATATAATGGCAAACGGATTTAAAATATACTGGTAAACAACTTAATAAAAAACACCCTGTGAACTAAGGTGCTAGGAAGATGTCACAATGAGCAACTACCCAAGGGAATTGTTTACCGAAAGGTGCTCCAAAGTCCAAACAATTTGACTGATCATACCATTCACCAACTCATGCTTTATCTCAAGAAATAGGCATTAAAGCTACATCTAATTCATTCTTTATGCAACGAATCAGACACCAACTATAGGCGACCAAGAAAGACAAACAAAAGCTGGCACAATCCCATTCGTATTCAACGCAAAAGAAATCGAGCATCAAATTCAAAAGAGAAAACCACGTTTTTGAACACTCCGCATTGGCCAAGAATGGCTTACATCGATTCTACAAGACACTCGATTCTGCTTCATAGCCCTTCTTTGTTCTCAAACTGTCCCCAGTGTCTTTGTGATTATTTTTTTGGGAAGATCTATTCAGCTACTTCAAACCCGTCTCTCCTCTTCTGGAACAATCATTTGGGAAGATCTTTTAACTGGCAAAAACATCAGACCCCAATCTACTGCGATATCTCTCATTCGAGCAAAGAGAACCTTACTAGACAAAGGCTTTGAGCCATGAACAATCAACAATGAAAAAAATGAAATCGAACAGAGCTCATAATGCTTCCCCAATCGATCGACGTTGAACTCGTTTCTTTCCTCTGTCTTTTCTTTTTCCAAGAATAGCTCGGGTCCTTCTCATGCCAATAACCATCGACCACCCTTGTCCAAGACTCCAAAAACATCGATCACTTGTAACTAATTTTTTCAACTAAATTCTTCTTGTGGATCTACAGTTATGAATATGATAAGATTTCCATTCTTTGCAATTTTAAACCCCCTCCAGCTACGCAAGTCCCTCCATACTACCTCACGCCAGAATTTCAAGAAAACACACCAAAAATAAGGAAAACCAAAAGCACAAAAAGCTCCTGCGTCAAGCTCCCCAGGAGACAAAAACAAAGCATGTGCTCCTACACATGAGATCATCAACCAGGAATCAATTCTTTGTTCTTTTCTTTTGCATCTTCCAACATCACTTTGGAACAACTGCCATGTTTTCAATCGGTTTCCATTTGTTTTCCTTTTTCTTTTTGTATCTTCTCCTTATGTATTCTTCATCTACAAGCCTCCAAATATCCATCTCACGTTCATATATATCCTTTTCATCTTCACCATTTACCTTACATGTGTGCTCCTTAAGTGTCTTCCAAGTTGCTCCCAAAAGTATGTCAATCTTCTTTTTCGTTACAACAGCTTCTTTGTCATCAACTACCAACTTCAACTTTGTATCCTTCGTCATCCCATTCGTCTTCTTACCTTCACTAGCAAGCTTCTCCATCCACTTCTGTTTTATCGCTAAAAATTGTGCCCACAAATCTTTGCACTTGCTGCACCTTCATTTTGGTCTTCATTCTTCAATGCTTCATCATACCTAGCTTTCACTTCCCACTCTTTCTTGCATTTCCTCATGTTATCCTCAACGAGAACTTTCTTCACCTCTTCCAATGTACATTGCTCCCTTAGCAACTCTCTACTATCCAAACCTCTTTCATCTTTTCTTTTTCAAGGCAGCCATATTCTGCCCTCTTCTTTTCTTAACAATCATCTTCATAGGCCTCTTCAACTTCTTTTTCAATGGCCAACCCCAACCATATTCTTGGCTTTTTTCCTCAAGCCACTGCTTACACTTTTTTTAATCTCTCCTCAACTTTGACATTTCTTTATCCCACTCCAAATTTTGCTTCTTCACATTCATTTTCATTTCACCTTTCTTCCTGAGGCTTTCTTGTACGGCATACTACTACATCTTTTGATCTTTATGCTTGGCTTCTCAATACCTCACCAATGGCTTCTCTCCTTTTCCTCTGCCCAATCTTTTGGTACCCAAGTCCTTTCTAACCAGTCAAAACTTTCACACACATACTTGTCCACAATCCCATGAGCATAATCAACTTCCTCTTCCCAAACATTTTAGGCTCTAATACCATAATTAACGGAGATAGCCTCATAAACTAACGCTCTGATACCAAAATATAATGGCCAACGGACTTAAAATATATTGGTAAACAGCTTAATCAAAAACAACCTGCGAACTAAGGCGCTAAGAAGCTATCACAATGAGCAACTACCCAAGGGAATTGTTTACCGAAAGGTGCTCCAAACAATTTGGCCAATCATACCATTCACCAACTCATGCTTCATCTCAAGAAACAAGCATTAAAGCTACAACTAATTCATTCTTTATGCAAGAAATCAGACATCAACTATAGGCGACCAAGAAAGACAAACAAAAGTTGGCACAATCCCATTCTTATTCAACGCAAAAGAAACAAAGCATCAAATTCAAAATAGAAAACCATGTTTTTGAACATTGCGCATAGGCCAAGAATGGCTTACATCGTTTCTACAAGACACCCGATTCTGCCTCATAGCCCTTCTTTCTTCTCAAACTGTCCCTAGTGCCTTTGCGATTATTTATGTTGGGAAGATCTTTTTGGCTACTTCAAACCTGTCTCTCCTCTTTTGGAACAATCATTTGGGAAGATCTTTTACTTGGCAGAAACGTCAAACCCCAATCTACTATGATATCTCTCATTCGAACAAAGATAACCTTACTAGTCAAAGGCTTTGAGCAATGAACAACCAACAATGAAAACAATGAAATCGAATAGAGCTCATAATGCTTCCCCAATCAATCAACGTTGAACTCGTTTCTTTCCTCTATCTTTTCTTTTTCCAAGAACATCTCAGGCCCTTCTCGTGCCAATAACCGTTGACCACCCTTGTCCAAGACTCTGAAAACATTGATCACTTGTAACTAATTTATTCAACTGAATTCTTCTTGTGGGTCTGCAGTTATGAATATGATAAGATTTCCATACTTTGCAATTTTAAACCCCCTCTAGCTCCACGTGTCCCTCCACACTACCTCACGCCAGAATTTCAAGCAAACACACCAAAAAATAAGGAAAACCAAAAGCACAAAAAGCTCCTATGTCACTTTGGATTTGTGCTCATTATTTCTTCTCATTCTTATTTAGAATTGCATTTTCAACTTATTGGTTTTATTTGTAAATTATAAAACCCAAGATCAAAATCATCACATGTTGATTTGGGAATGCACTACTCTATAAAGTGTCAAAATATTTCATAGGGATCATGCATTAAACTAATAGATATAAAGTTCTACATTTTGAGGGGTTTCATTATGATTTTTAATATTTGCTTCCACCCTCTTGTTACTTTCAATCACTAGAACTATGCATGTTGGTGAGATGGGATCAAAAATTACTACGTAGAGAAGGATCTACCATCCTATCTTAGAATTGTTCCTAAGCTAAGTGATTTTCTATGGAAGATTGCATGGTCAAACAACAATGATAGTCTATGGATTAATTTGTCTTAATATTTTTGAAGATTTGTCACATCACCTAAAGCACACTATCTGCCCTTATGCTACTTGGACCATAATCTAGCAGTTGTTTGGAAATCCACTTGAACCTCCATTCATTCATAATGTGTAATGTCCCCATTTTTAGCACTACACTTTTCAGTGACTGATGGCCTATCCCCGGTGTGTTGTCGGCTAGTCAGAAGCAGAATTAGGGTTTTCGGCTGCTTGGTGGGTTCTTTTGAAGATTCAGGGGTTTGCATGTTGGAGTTTGGTTGTTTGGATTCTAAATTCCTTTTGGGTTTTCAGAGAGCTTCGCAGAGGTATGACATGCAACTGCGTCGGGCAACCTTTCCGGACTTACTATTTTTAGTAAGTTATGACGGCTACATCTTGGAGTTTGGGATTTTGGATTGCGGATTCTTTCTGGGTTTTCAGAAAGCTTCGCAATGGTATCGCATGCACTTTGATCCGAGCAACTTTCTGAATTTACTATTTTTAGTAAATTCTATTTTTGGCAGTAGTCCAGTTGGCATCGGTTCAGCAGGCTTTCCTCTTCAAGCAGTTCAGTTGGTATTGTTGATTTCTGGACTTTTGATGCATTTTTGGAGAGAAGTTATTTTGATTTAAATAATGTTATATTTTCACATTAACCCCTTGGCCTAGCAGTATAACTTGAAGTTATTTTAAAAAGGGGGACTTCATGGGTGAATGCCTCATCAGAAGGTAATTAAATATTTCTAAGGCCAAGATTATGTGAGAACTTGAGGGGACGCCAACTTCAAGGAGTTTTTTATTTATTAAAAGTCTAAAATACTACCTTATGAAAAGGGACACCACTTTTGGAGGGAAATGGGGTCAAACGCAAGTTTGAATATTGCTAGCTATTTTGGGCGCCCTTCTTGAAGTTTCTAGAAGATTCTCTCAAATCTATAAATACAGGCCTCAACTCTTCAGTTCATCATCTATTGTTGCTTATCATACTGTTATGCTGCCGAAATGCTTTCAGAGTTTACTTCGAGGAATGCATACCTCCTAGTCCCTTCTCTTGGATTCGTGCTTGAAAGATAGCACCTAGCTAAGTTTTCAGAGACTGCTTCTCATCCAGACTAGCAGACAGAGCATCAAAGTTGGAGATTTTAGAGATTTGTGAGTTTTACATTTGTTGATTAGGTTTTTGCTGAAATAGATTTTTATTCATATCTCATTGTAGGATTTTTGTATTGTTTTGAGTATTGGATTGTTGAGTTTTGCATCCTTGGGAGCCCCTCTATGCCAAGTTGCAGATTTTTAGAGGTGTCTTGGATTTTATCTTGTTGGTAGAACATTTCTTGAGGCCGTACCATTTTGTTTTGCCTGGCAAATGTTTAGAAAATAAAGTTACAAGTTTTTAGAGTCATTTCTTGATTAGAATCTGGTTGCCATCTTCATAGTGCTCATTTGCATCAGATTTCATGTCATTTGGACAAGTCTAGAGAGAGTTATGAGCATTTTAGTGAGTTACAGTGTTGCTGGTTATGCATTTTCAGTCATTGTTCAGTCATATCAGTTTGTTGGAGGTCTGCCTATTGAGCTGGGTTGTGTTTGGAAAACCATTTAGAAACATTGGAACTTGGAAAGAACAATATATTTCTTCACAATATTGATATAACACTATTTCTATGGTTCTTGGCAGGCATTCTATCATATTGTAAGCTGATCAGCAGTACTATCAGCATTCTCATTTATCTCTTTCACTTTCTTATTGTATTTCCCACTGAATAAGTGGAAGAGGCTGGCTTGCTGCCTATTTAATTTCAGTTAGTAGCCTTAGGGACCCTCTGACCATATGCTCGCCATCTCTCGGCGCATTCTTGGTTAGAGTTACTTTAGCTCAGCATGCACAAGATCCTCTGACCATATGCTCGTCTATTCTAGACGCATTCTTGGTTAGAGTTCATTTCCAGTTTTGCATTGTACCAGATCCTCTGACCATATGTTCGTCCATCATGGACACATTCTTGGTTAGAGTTATTTCCGCATCGTTTTGGTTTTGAAGCTAACCTTAACGGGTGCGTGCTGCATTGTAACTGTTATTGAAAAAATCGAAAAAATTGGTCCGGATCATTACATAATGTGTAAGATTCTAGGGAAATTTTCAATATTCTAACCCTATGAAATTCAAAATTGATCATCCACAAATATAAGCAGACTCAAAATTAATGAAATTGTTGATTCACACATAATCGATACAAATTAATTTAGAAATATTGAATACAGAGAGGGCACATAATGTATATATATTTATTGATATATTTGACCAAACTCTAATGTGTACACTTGATTGGTGATCTGAAGGAAAGTCATCGCCCCTAGCAGTGGCGCTGTCTTTCTGAGATCATGCGTTAAAGCCTGTGATGCTAAAAGAGTGAGTTCGATGTGATGCACTTAGATCTAGGATTCCCAGACAATTCGAAGATAATAACAAGTTGATTTGCAGATGTATGTGATCGTTATGTATGTTGAAGAAATAATGAATACTCTCAAATTTGCATTCAACAAATGTCAACAGTGACCCTTCGATTGAGGACTGATAGAACAAAAATGAAGTCATCCTTTTTCAAGTGCTTCCCGTATCTGCGATTGCCCTGCGCTATGATGATTCACCTCACTTAGATAGTGGATTCCTACTATTGGTCTGATCAACGTTAGACTAGATCTCCGCCACAATAACTATCGGACACCCCATCCAAATGCTAATTCTCTTTGCAAGACCTATAATGTGATGGATGCGTCTCATGTAAGTCCCGTAAGTGCCTTGAACCTAGTGCAAGAGCTGAATCCTATGATATTGTCCCGTGTGAGCAAATCAAATAATGGAATAGGAAAGTCTGTGATTTCCCATGAGTCGACCTACTTGAATAGTGCCTCTATTCACAATGACAATCGGTTTTACTAATCTCCACCCAAGTGCTGACCGCACAAGGTCCCTAATGGAGTCAATTGAGACCCGAGAGGATTGATGCAAGAGTGCAGTGAGGGTCGGGTCAGTGCATGAAGGCTCAGCCCATAAAGAAGAAATTTGCCACTCCCAGGCACCTTGCAATTTATAGCACATACTTAATGAATTTCAATGGAAATTGGGTCGAAGATGATCGAAACAAGCAAAAACACGAGTTCTCCCAAGCTGAGGCTATGCACCAAATTGGGTTCCAGCACGTGAGGGGCTACATCCTCACCGATAGCCTGGAAAGATCTGACTCCAAAACTCGTGATACCTCAACAAGGGAATCAATCTCCTATTTATGCTAATCAAACCCGCCAACAAGAAGATATGTTGGCCAAAACACAAATAAAGTTCAAATTCAAATTAGATGCCTCAAGTGAGGTCGGCCCTCTAGAGAACACTATTTATTATTTATATTTAATATTATTATTTATCATTTAAATATTATTATTATTTAATATTATTTTCGAACTAGCATTTAAAAATGCTCTTTTCCGGCCAGTTGGAACCTAGTCCCAAAATGGGGACATGATAGTCCTCCCTTCCCAAAGATTGCTTGTCCTCAAGCAACGCCAAGATGTATCATGGAAGGTGTCCCACCATATCCGTTGCGCTACTCTAATATAACCATTTCTTTGCTCATAGAGACGAAGCAATCTATGCAGCTCCAAGCAATCCCCTAGATCCCAAAGCCTTATGAAGAAGTCACATGTTGGTTGTTGAAACTCGCTATCATGAATCATGCCAAACTGCATGCAAATTCCCGGATTCCAAATGAACCCCAGAATGTACCTACCGTGCGACTGTTGCACTGTCCTGGTAACCACCCAAGTATCGTAAAGCAATGAAATGTGGAGCACAATGCCTGGATCCCAAGCTATCATCCCTCCATGTGAGTCACAAGGGAAGTAGTAACTGCCTCTCACTATGCCACCACTATCCCAATATGGCGGAGTCTCATCAATCTATACCTCATGTGCGTGCCTCAGGCTCCCACTCATAGTGCCATAAGGGCTGAAAAGCAAACTGTCCTTCTCCCCGACCTCATCGGGTGAGTGTACCTCCAAGTGTAACTGTTTTGGATGAAGTCCCAAACTCCAAGGCTGTCTATAGGTGGAGACTCTGCTGCCTCAGTCCACCAAATGCCAATTGTGCCATCCACAACTGTAGGTAAATCATCTTGCCCCTTCGGCTCCATCATGTATGATAAATGTGAAAGATCCCTTGGATTGTCCTGATGACAAGTCACACGCCTATGAAAAATGTTGAAGAATGTCCTCTCTAAGATTCCCCCAAAAGAATCTCTCATGTACCCATCGGTATGTCTCAAAAACACTCAGATGCTCCGCTGATGAGATGTCATGAAAAGCCTTCATTACCTCATGCTTCAACCTTGATCTTGGGACGAAGAAGATTCTGTCCTCAAAGTATATTATGCCATCAAGTACTCGATACCTATTGCACTGATTTTTTCCCTCCAATGTCATGCATGCAAAGGTGTCCTCGGAATATTCTGTCATGAGTTGCTCTCTCCAAGTTGCTGGTATACTCCTCAAGGGAAGAGGAATCTAGAAGTCGGATCTCAAGGGGTGATGGACTAGATGAAGATCTTCCTGTATGCTGTCAATCTCGTCTATGATCTGGCCAACCTCTCTTGCACATTTTCTGGAAGTAGCTGTCGTTGTGTCCGCATACTCAATCATCTTGTCCTTGTCCATGATCAAATGTAGGTATGCCGCTTTGGTGCCTTCCACGGTGTCCAATTCCTTCAAATCTTCAAGGATGATGCTCATTCTACCTTGTCCCGTGGCTGCCCTTTGTATGAATGCTTCAAGAACACTCCTTGTGCCATCCAACTTAGACAAGGTTTGAACTTCCTCGTCCATGGTCACCTCTAATTGATTCTTCCAATCACCCTCCAAATTGTGCAAAAACAATGGATTATTGAAATGCAAGTCAAAATTTGAAATGACTTCATACCTTGTGGTAGGGTTGTCTTGATCATCATGTGTGCCAACTTCTATATCTCCCTCATTGGATCCTTCAGATTCGTCTTCCATAGCTTCTCCTTGGATCATCTTCATGTTGCCACTCCCCATGGATGCAACCTCTATAGGAAGTTGGTATCTTGTCGTGTGTATGGAAGCTAGTGCCATGCTTACCTTACCACAATGCTCATCTATCTCCTCTCCTCTATCCCTCATAGCAGCATAGTACATCTTACCCAAGGTGAGTAGATGATCTCTATTTGCAAGCATATATAGGTAGTTGGTCTTAACTACCATCCAAGCCTCCTTAAGAACATGCAGTTCCTCAAAATCATCATGTTTATCTGGAATCTTCAAGCATAGTGTTGATATCATCTTATGAATATGCTCAAAGTGATGTAGAGTCAACCCAACCATACCTTTATTGACCTTCAGTTGACTTTCCAATAGATGTGCACTCATGCTCTCATGCTAGACTCGAGATGTGTCTCTTTCTCATGTCTCTCCGATTCAGTCTCCTCCTTAGCTTTTTCCTCACAATACTCATCATACTCTATCAAGGGGGAGTCATACTAAGTATGGTTTTCAGTTTCAATGCTCTTATGCTGTGTCACCGCATTCGCCAAATTTTCGGCCTTACATTCAAAATTTGGTGAATGTGAAAAGCCCTAATAATATTCGTTAAAAATTCGTATGGAAAAGGTGCCAATATTTTTCCTCCGATAGGGGTCCTGCAAAAACACCTTGGTCGAGTTGTGTAAGTGTGCTATATTGGATTTTACTGCCAGTGGTGATCCCTCTCACACCTCTGCACTCTCATGCCTTTGCCATCAATGGTGGTAAACATGTCTATTTGGGCAACTGTATTAATGACCGGGGCTGCAGGTTATCAATTTTGGTTGGTTAACAACGGCAAGCTTTTTCATGGCAATGCCCGGGGTCCACCCAAAGCCACTATAGGCTGTAATTCCTTGTTGGACAAGAACAAAGAGACGCATCGGCTTGTTTGTGTGGCCTTGATGATATTCCTTGCTGGACAAGAACAAAGAGGACCATTAGATTCTACCATTCGCCAGCATTTCGACATTCCACAGTCCCTTGCCTTCACTCGACCACCTATCGACTTTCCTCATTCTTTTATGCCTGCAATGACTCATTTGAATGTTTTTGAAGTAAAGATAATGGTAAACCTAAATTTTAATAATTTTTATTTTATTTTATAGTTAAGATAAAAATTAAGTTATTTTTAGTTTTAAGTTAAGATACAAATTAACATATTTTTACTTTATGGTTTAAAAATAAAATTTAGTGTTTCTTTTTATTTTTAAAGTTCAACTATTGATATATTGTTTATATTTAACAATAAATAAAACATTAAGTATAAGCAATATATCAAAAATAAATAAAACTATTGATCTATTGTTTATATTTAAAAATAAATTAAATTATGGATATATTATTTTTATTTTTATTTTTATTATTTTATTAATATAGATATATATAAATAAAATTACACATTTATTATATTAATATATTTTAATATATAATATTTATTATATTATGTTTTTTATATATAATATATTATTTTTATTTCTATCTATATTATCTATTTTATTAATAAAAATATAAGAATAAATTTAAAAATAATATATATAAATATAATATTATAAAATTATATATTTATATTATATAAATATTTATAGATTTGTATATATATATATATATATATACACAAACCTCATATGGGAAAATAAAATAAAAATGTGAAACTTTATATTTATAAAAAAAAAAAATTAAAAAAATTACATAAGGCAAATTTAATCCGAATTTTTTACTTTTCAAATTTTTTCCTTACTGAACTTCATCTGAACTTCAATGTTGCCGAACTCAAATTCGAATTCGAACCTAGTGACTTAGCTCTTATGCACCTCCTCTGCTTGTCCCTTCAAGACTATAAGGCTCTCCTATGTGGATACATTGTCATCATAGTGCCTCGGGGAAGGGTCACCATCAAAGCAGTGTGTAGAATCTTCAACCACATGATCCTTCAAAACTATGATATCTTCATCTTCCTTAAGACCTCGCAATGTCAACTCAATCTCAACCAACTCTCTAGGCTCATCATCATGTGCATAGGGAACTTCTATTTCAAGCATATCCAAACCATGATGCAATGGAGATGAAAGAATATCGAGTGAGCTCATACCTCCTTGATGTGAACCCAACATGGTTGGTTCGGTATCCTCATTGATCCTCAGCTGTCCCTTCGGCTTCTATCTCATGCAATCAATTAAGTCCACTTTGCTTCCATCACAACTTGGGTCTAGGGCATCCATTACTTCTTGATTCTCATCATGGCAAACCTTCTCCTCATCATCCTTATGATATTCTTCTAACTCAATCTTAGAATTATCCCCAAACTTAGAATCATCATACCTTATGGCAGTGTCTCTTTGTTCTTCTTTGTTTTAGGCCTCCAAATAGTCCTTGGGATTGTTATCAAGTAACTCTTTTGTCTTGATGGGGAAAGTTTCTTTCTCATCCATAGGATACTCTATCTCAAGATCATGTATAGATGAAGAGTCATGGTTCAAATTCACATCCTTAGAATCATCATACCTTGTTATAACATCCTCTTGTACCTCCTCAAGAGACTGTCCTTCACATGTCAGCGCTTCAGTAACACTGTCTTCTCCCTCCAATTCTCCTTCCTTAGATGATGATGAGACATTATGCTCAACAAAAGAATCAAAACCTTGTATGGTTGTGTGTGGCAAGGTGGCAGCTCTTCCTTCGTCTCTTCCTTTGTGTCGATGACAACTTTGGCCCGTTCCTCCTTTCTTCTTGTTTCCAAAATGTAGTCACACACATCTTTCTTGCTTGGTTCAACGCTTCCAAACATGCTCACATAAGAGTCCAAGGACATGCGATTCTTGAAGTCATTTGGTAGACTGTGATATTCATCAATGATTTTGTTTGCTTCCTTGTCTCTTTCTCTTTTCAACTCCCATCTTCTGAATGCTAGCTTGAGCTCTTTCAACGATTCCTCTTGAAGTTAGAGCATTTCTTGTGGTATCTCTTCATAGTGCTCCATGATTTCTTTTAATATGCAAACCCACTAGCTAGCAGGGTCATAGCTCTGATACCACTATAAGATTCTAGGGAAGAATTCAATATTCTAACCCTATGAAATTCATAATTGATCATCCACGAATATAAGTAGACTCAAAATTAATGAAATCGCTGATTCACACATAATTGATGCAAATTAATTCAGAAATATTGAACACAGAGAGGGCACAAAATGTATGTATATTTATTGATATATTTGGCCGAACTCTAATGTGTACACTTGATTGGCGATTTGAAGGAAAGTCGTTGCCCCTAGCAATGGCGTCGTCTTTTTGAGATCATGCGTTAAAGCCTGTGATGCCGAAAGAGTGAGTTTGATGCAATGTACTCAAATATAGGATTCCTAGACAATTCGAAGATAATAACAAGTTGATTTGTAGATGTATGTGATTGTTATGTATGTTGAAGAAATAATGAATACTCTCAAATTTGCATTCAACGAAGGTCAACAGTGACCCTCCGGCTAAGGACTGATAGAACAATGGTGTCGTCCTTTTTCAAGCAGAGTTACCCCAAGTTTTTGGGACGGGGACGATAGAGGACGGTGGGACGAGTCCCCAAGTGTCCGACTTTTGAGGCCAAATTTAGGGACGGCAAGGGATGGATATATAAAATATAGAAAAATTTAAAATATATAGGGAAACATTAAATATTCATATGAAAACAAGGATAAAGCATGCATATATACATTATAGAAACTTAGCTTATAACATTTTTGTTAAGAATTCATTGCCAATATAGTTTTTTTTTCAATTACGATATGAAAATCAAAATAAAAAGAACATGGTACACTGTTGCCGTCCCCCTGGCCGTTTTCAGGACGGGGACGGGGGGTTTAGACCCGAGGACATGTGTTTTCAAGTGCTTCCCGTATCTGTGATTGCCCTGCGCTATGATGACTCACCTCACTTAGACGGTGGATTCCTACTATCGGTCTTATCAGCGTTAGACTAGATCTCTGCCACAATAACTATCGAACACCCAATCCAAATGTTAATTCTCTTTGCAAGACCTGTAAATGTGATGGATGCGTCTCATGTAAGTCTCGTAGGTGCCTTGAGCCTGGTGCGAGAGCTGAATCTTGTGATATTGTCCCGTGCAAGCAAATAAAATAATGGAATAGGAAAGTCTGTGATTTCCCGTGAGTCGACCTGCTCGAATAGTGCCTATGTTCACAATGACAATCGGTTTTACTGATCTTTGCCCAAGTGCTGACTACGCAAGGTCCCTAATGGAGTCGACTGAGACCCGGGAGGATTGACGCAAGAGTGCAGTGAGGGTCGGATCAATGCATGAAGGCTCGGCCCACAGAGAAGAAATTCACCACTCCCAGGCGCCCTGCAATTTATAGCACATACTCAATGAATTTCAATGGAAACTAGGTCGAAGATGATCGAAACAAGCAAAAACACGAGTTCTCCCAAGCTGAGGCTACGCACCAACTTGGGTTCCAGCGTGTGAGGGGCTACGTCCTCATCGATAGCCTGGAAAGATCTAACTCCAAAACTCGTGATACCTCAACAAGGGAATCAATCTCCTATTTATGCTAATCAAACCTGCCAACAAGAAGATATGTCGTCCAAAACACAAATAAAGTTCAAATTCAAATTAGGCACCTCAAGTGAGGTCGGCCCTCTAGAGAACACTATTTATTATTTATATTTAATATTGCTATTTATTATTTAAATATTATTATTATTTTAATATTGTTTTCAAACTAGCATTTAAAAATGCTCTACCTGGTCCCAAAATGGGGACATGACATAATGTTTCCATAGATTATCTTGCCACTAATCATTTGCCACATTTGGCTCATCATTCCTTGATTTGTGGCAATTAGGTGCCAAATTTTCCTCATCAAATGCCATCACTAGATTTCTACTTATTTAGTTAGCTCCTCTCTTCATTGAAACTAATTCCTATCCTTGTCATGTTCCCTTTTCAAAATTAAAAGAAATAATTATATTTTAAGTTGGGCCCAATCACTTTATTTTCAAAAGCATAACTTAAATCATAGTTAAAAAACCCAACCTTGGCAATAACTTGGCAAGCCTCAAAAAATTTACTCAAGACTCAACAAAAAATTGGGGAAAAACTCGATAATTTTATCAAACATTTAAAAATACATAAATCTTTAAAAATATTCTTCAAAAGCACACATATTACTAAATTTGTAGGACATATTATTGATTTCCATCATATATAAATTAAAATTAGAGTTTAATACATATCATTGACCAAAAAATGAGTTCAACCTCTAAATGAATTACAATGCAACTTCCACCAGCCATGTCATATGTAGAATATGCCTCATCCAAAGAGACTTTTGGCAAGTTGTGTGATAATAACGTCTAAGTTAGCACACTCAAGATTTATATCCCAATTCCTTGTCACCCCCTCATTGTAAACAAGTTTCTTATCTGACAAGAGATCTCATTAACTAATGGGGATTTGGGAGTGGAGACCTTAATGGGGTTGAGGGGCAATGCCCCTCATGGAGATCTAGGGGCAACACCCCCAAACTCAAGGGGAATCCAAACTTAAATTAAGGCTTTTGAAACCACAAACCTTAATTGCCAGTCATTGTGTGTCCTAAATCGGCAATTGCATGTGAAAATGAAGTTAAAATCATGTTTTCTTTCAACTAGAGGCAAGAAAAAGGTTTTTATATGGATTTGGACGAGTTAATAACACCAAAATTGTGATTTTTTTCGTTGACTCATGAGTTTTATAGAGAAAATCACAAGTTTTACAAGAACTCATTGGTGAGTTATTGGGTGAGTAACTCACCTAGAAATCAGGCTCACGAGAACTCACGAGTTTTGCAACTATGACTTAAATATTATTATAGGTCATATGTAATATTTAAATAAGTATTTTTAACACTTTATTCAAAAAGTAATTCAAAAGGGGCCTTTGGATGTTACTTAAAAGTATTTTTAAATACTTGGAGGGAAAAGTACATTAACTAAAAACAAACTGAAATTGAGGGACCAAAGTAGACTCCTATAAAAGAGAGGTCAAGGTTCACATCAAAGCATCCATTTTTTTCATTTTTAATTTGTCCCTCCAAATTGGAGTTTTGAAGCATTCAAAAATAAAAACAATTGGTGTGGAAGATCTTGAGGATAATAGACCTCTTGGTTTCATATTTGGATTCAAGGACGAAAATGCTCTTATCCATAGTAGGTAATTCCATTTGGAAATCACAATTGTGCTAAATTGTTGAAAAATTATTAAGGATTTGAGGTCAATTTCAATTGTTACAGTGTCAATATATTCTTGCTATAGTGGTGCTATGTGATGTCCCCCTTCTCAGTCCTAAGCTTTTCAGTGACCATTAGCTTATTTCCATAGTCTCGTATGCTATTCGGAGGCTTTCTAGGGGATTCCAAGATTCTTGGAGGATTCTTGTCAACACTTTCAGGGGGTAATTGCAGAGGTTTGCTAAGTGTTTTCTGGGTTTTTCTAGGTTTTCTGAGATCCTTGGTGGGCAGTATTGCTATTTTTAGCACTTACTATTTTTAGTAAGTCATAGCTGCATCTCAATTTGGGCTAATTTGGCATTTGGACACTATTTTTAGCATGATGCTATTATTAGTAAGTGCTATTTTTGGCAGTGGTTTTGACAGCAGTTCAGTGTTGAGTTTCCAGTTTTGGCAGTGGTGGCAGTTTCAGTTGTTGATTTCTATCATTTTTGGCAGTTCAGTGCATCCACCATCTTTGGAATTTGAAAAGGCAATATTGCAATTTAAGTTATAAAGTTCAAAAAGGCCCCCTTGTACCCCCACGCCTAGCTTTGATAACTTCAAGTTGTTTTTAAAAGGTAGTTATTCTCATTCTAAGGTGGATGCCTAAGTTGGAGGTTTTTAAGTGAATTTAAAATAAAATACTATTTCCCAAGGATGGGCGTCCCATTTGGTGTGAAAAGGTGTTTGAATTTTGGGAGCCCTAATTTCTATTTAAATCCCCCTCTTGCTCTCATTTTGATTATGCAATTTTATGATAACGAAGTGCTGCTAAATTGGTGTGAGAATCCTTGGGCTTTAGAACAAAAATCCTCAAGGTGGGCTCTATTTTTGGAGTTGCAAGATACTCCCTAGCTGGATGTGGGTGTGGCTTCACTGCAGGAGTCACCATTGAGGTTCATTTGGTGATGGCTTTCATTTTATTCTCAGTTTTGGATTGTTATGATGTTTTCTAGATATGCTTTTGGTGAGTGTTGATTTGCAGCATTTTGGAGGCATTTTTGAAGTGATTTCTAGAATTTTCAGTTTGTTGGTCACTGTTTTCCAACCCTAGGTCATACCATTGTATTGCTCATGCTGATTGGAGGTTCGGAAATCTTTTTGTGGGCATTGCTTATTCTTGATTGGTAGGTTGAGGCAACCCTTTGTGCAAGAAATAAGAATTTATGATGGAGGCATGAATTTCTAGGAGCAAATTGCCCTCCTAGCTAGCCATACCTCTTTGAGGGTTTGGTACTTTGTCTTTGGTGACAGAAATCTGCCCTTTTTCCTTGTTGCTCTGTGTTTGGGGAGCGCCTAGCCTATACCTTGGCCTTGCAAGCATTTTGGGAGAGTTCTATGGCGATTTGGTGAAGCTGTGATCATTGGGAAATTGCTGGTTGGTGTTTTTAGTCTGTTGTTCATTTTGTATCAGACCTGAAACTTTGTTTTCAAACCTGTAGCAGCAACATTTCAGACCTTCTTCAGTCCCTTGGGGGTCTTCCTATTGAGGTGTCATTGTTATATTTTGTTGGGGAGTACTTATATTCATGTTGGGGTATCATTTTGGGGAGTTGTGCTACAAGTTATCATCATTTTCATAGTGTTAACAGCAGCTTATGATATTCTGGAAGATTTTGTAACGAGCTCCTTTGTAACACCGTTTTGTAATACCATCGGTGAATCAGCTCTTTTGAAGATTGTTACTTACCCCACTGAATAAGTGGTGATCTGGTTGAATAAGCGATTGAGCTTTCTTTTCTTTCGTGTTATGCTGGCTGAATAAGCGGATGAGTTTATTTTACTTTCATGCTATGCCCGCTGAATAAGCGGAGGATCTCTCTTTTGCTTGGTCGGCTTGCCACCAAGGGCTTTCTTGCTAGTTGTAATTTCTCGCTGAATAAGTGGAGGTTTCATTTCATGTTTTTGAGATTACATACTTACCCTACTGAAGAAGTGGTTTGCTTAGAAGCACGCAATTGTAAGCCTTACCACCGTATGCTCTCACCTTGCCCACATTAGGATCTGAGTGATCATAAAATGGAAGGTATTTGCTTTCAGTTGGTTTTGATTATCACTCACCCCATTGAATAAGTGGATGCTTTCGGTTAATGCAATGTTCACCTTACCACCATATGCTCTCACCTTGCCCACATTGGGATCTGGGTGATCAAAAAATGGAGGGTTGCTTTATTCAGTTGATTATTATTGTTATTTTGGCTAACGCTAATGGGTGAAGTTTGGAAAAAAATTGGGGTGGATATTACATGCTACAATGTCAAAAGGTTAGATTTGGTGACTTTGAAGGGCTTTCAAACTAGTGGTACTATTTGTCGGATATTCCAGTCATTGGATCAGCGACAATTCATGCTTCTAGGCTTCTAGCCATCATTTTGAGGTAGGTTTGTTGTTGTTGCTGGCATGGAATTTGGATTTGTTGTTTTGTTGAGCTTTCCAACCGTTATTCAAAGTTTCCAGCCCTCGTAATGGCTGCGTCTAATATTTGATTGATGTTTGCAGCCCTAACAAGTGTTGCATCTACGGTTTTGGATTAATTGTTATTGTTGTGAGACCTTTCAAACCTTGGATGTATTGTCATAAATGTTTCCCAGCAATTGTACCTTTGAATAATTGCTAATTTTCAGGGTTTGGCTGATAGAAAAGCTGCTCTCGTCAATCTGTTGTCATTGAAGGGTTTCAGACATGTTCATGCAACTTCCAGTCATCACCGTACAATTTCAGCTCCATTATTGCATGTTTGGCACCTATCTCAAGGTTTGTACCCTTCTATACAGCTGTATGAACTGTGTAGGTGAAATTGCAGGTGAAATAATATTGTTCTTTTCTAAATTGTTGTTCAAATGAAAATTTACTGTCATAGCAGTCAAATCTGCCTTTATTAAATATTTATGGTGCATATGGAAGTATAATCAAGGATTTCATACAAATTTCCAGCTTTCATACATCATTAAATAGATTACTTTTTGCATTTGAGGGTGTTATAATTCATAAACAGCATTGTGGATAGTCATATTTGTTATTCATAACATGTATTTTGATTGATAAGGGATTTGCAATACTGGCTTATTACTGATCAGCATTGATTTCAGTCACATTTTGGCACCTAGATTTTGACATTGATTCATTATTTATCTTCCACATGTTTGAAAATTAATCTATTTCCTAAGGTTGTCCAAATGAGGACATTATAGTGGTATCAAAGCCTGCCAGCCTGCAAGGTTAGATCTAATTTTTTTAAAACAATTTTTGCTACAGCATCCAGTAAATATGAAATGTACTTGGTGAAGTGGAAGGGTCTACCAAAATCCAATAACACTTGTGTTATAGTACATAAGTTGATTAGCATAGCAAGTAGTCTACCAAAATCCAATAGCATTTCCAGATTATAGTAGATCAGTTATTAAGCATAGCAAAACAGATAATTCTAAACTAGGAGGTTCATATTTTCTAGAGATGGGAGGAAAGATGTTGTAATAGTTGTCGAGAATGATGCTTGGTAGATTCATAACCTTTAAAGAAAATATGATTTAGAAGACTACAGAAAGTGGATATGCTTTCAAAAATAAAAACAAAGAAAAAAGATTGACATACTTTAAATGACTTATTTCAGAAGCTTTTTTTGACTGAATTTGTTTGTCTAGATTTAATTGTTATGAAAAACAAACAAAAAGTTAGCTCTAGTACATCTTTGATATGTCACTGTTGTAAACAAAGAAGGAAATGGCCCCCGTAAGTTTTCAGTGCAGACAATGAAATTGATTTTGATTATAACCTAAAGAGGCTTCTTGACTGTATCACTTATGGATTGTTCAGTCCTGAATTTCACATTGCTGAGTTACTTAAAAGAGAAAAAAACATCCTTGGTTGTGATCTGTTCTATACTTTGAACAAATTATTTGTCGGTTGTGTGTAGTACTTTCTTAACTGCAGTCTGCTGGTTTGCATCACTTCTATTGTTGTTGCTCTATTTGATATGCTTAGACCTGCAACAATTTATGCACATATCTGATGCATTAATATTAAATAATATATCTCCCTAATATTCTATTCCAAATGTGTCTTGCATAGTTCTTGTCTATTGTTATACTTATTTATTTATATATTATGCCTAATGATACCACATGGATTAGCAAAGGAGAATAGGAAATCTTTCTGCAAAGTTGTCTCCCAAAAGTTATTTGAACAATTGTAAGATCATTGGAAGTACTAAATCTTTAATAAAATAGGAAATATACAGAAATTACTTTTCAGCAACCAAAAACAATATTGTGCTAGTTATTACGCCCCTACAAATGTTCAGGGTCCAGGTCTGTTTTTACATGTTCCATTGTGTCTGTTTATCGAAGTGTTGCCTATACAGGCCTAATTCAATATTCTCAGCCATGATCTACTTTGTTGTTTGCTTCATTGTAAGCAAGGTTATCTGTCCTCTAGGTTGTTGTTGTTGTTGTTGTTGTCTGTTGATCACATCATGCATAAGAAATGGAATCATGGAGACTGTTTTGGAAAAGTCAAATGACAGCAATAGCAAAAGATAAAGGGGGCCAACCTGCTTTATATGGTAAAAAGAAGGGTTGATGTTTTGGGAAAATCTGCTTTTATAAGCCTAAAATTGGGGAAACTTGTATTTTCAAGAAGCGATATGCATGCATTTAAATGACTCAAACTTGTCATTCTTTCCTTATTACATCTTCTGAGAAGAATTCCAGAGCATCTAAGCAGTCAACAAGTAGCTTGTGAACAGTTGAATAACAGAAATAACATGAAATAAGCAAGGTTACATGGGGATGTGTCCCCTGCCCCAAAACCCCCCATCCCCGTCCCCTATCGTCCCGGGGACGAGGGGATGCAAAGGGGACATCCCCCTGCCGTCCCCGAAAATGCAAAATCCATCGGAAACGTTTCCTTCACTTTGGGGACGGTTCCCCGTCCCCTGTACGGATTGGGGACAGATTGGGGACGGTTCCCTGTCCCCTATACGGATTGGGGATGGATTGGGGACGGTTCCCTGTACCGAAGACAGTTAGCCGTCCCCCACAGGCTGCAAGTCAAAATATAATAAAAAACAATTAAAAAATGATTTTTTAAAGGTTTAGTTCCTTCATGCGGGGCCCACCAATTGTTTAATGTTTTAATTGTTTGGGCTAAAGTCTGAAAAAGACTAAATATTAAATCTTTTGATTTTATCGGGCTCTTTTCATTTCTTACAGCAAGGCAAGGCAAGGTCGACGCATGCATAGCCCGAATGAGGCTTAAATTTCATAGACTGTTGTATTTAATATTTTGATTTTCATGTTTGAACTTTGAGACTTCTGGATACATGTTTGAGACATTTGGATATTGATAGACCATGGTTTTATTGATGTTTGATACTGCTGTGATAAATTTTATAATGCTTTAATGACATTTCTTACACTGTTATAGTACTACTCTCGCGATTTACTTACATATTGATATTGTTGTTATCAATTATTAATTTATTGACATATCTATCTCTCTTTCCCTCTCTCTCTCTCTCTAATATATTAATAAATTTTGAAAAAATCACATATATATATGTATTTTATATGTCACCGTCCCCTGCCATCCCCTAAAAATTGCCCCTTAGGAAACGTCCCGGAAAAGCGTCCCCTGTCGTCCCCCCGTCCCCGTCCCCGACAGGCCGTGTAACATAGGAAATAAGTGCTTGGGATATGTTTATGACTAACTTCAACTATCATAAGTATGTGTAGGGCATGCCTCAGTTGGTCGAGTGATGTGTTAAGTGATAGATATACCTCAAAAGTGCACTTCAGAAGTACTAGATCAATGATAAGTGACAGAATGGTGTTTATGAGCACCTAAAGTGCCAGAAACAGTCAAGATAAGCACTCAACCAGTGATAAAAGGATTGTCGAAGTGTCAAATGTAGTAGAAAAGCATGTATAATTGTCATGAGGAGATTTTAAGTGACAAGATGAGCCTTTATTAGCACCAAAGTCTCATTTTTAAGTGCCTTCTGTGACAGAGTCCCGGTAGGCACATGCCCAGGCTACTTTTGCAAGAGTTTGAATGACTGGGCATCATGAAATGGGCACACCAAAGTCATCTTGGGTGGCAGCAGTAGGTATAAGGCTCACCTATGATCAGGGAGACAGTTTTGAGTGACACAGGTTGACGATTTGAACACTGGGAGCAGTTAAAAGACCATTTAAGTGGCATGAGCAGTAGAATGAGGCACCTAAACAAACACTAAAGTGACAAAGGTGATGCTTGGGTGTGCCTGGGTGTTGATGACTTGTTTTATATGGCATGAGTGAATGAAAAAAGTACCTTAATTGTGTATTATATTTTTAAGATAGAAGTGCACTATTCATTGTTTAAAAAAAGGGCACCTTAATGATTATTGACTGTCTCAAGTGGCAGTATGACCTGATTGTCATACTGGCGAGCAGAGGTACAAATATAAGTGGCATGCATGCACAAAATAGGTGCCTAGAAGGCAAAGCCAGTCTTTTGGTGGCAGATGCATACGGATTAGGTGCTTATAGCGGGGTCTTCAGTGGCAGAACTAGTGATAAAGCACACCTAGAGGGTTGATAGGTGGCAGCTATGTGTACTAGGCATACCTAGAAGACGATGTTGTCTTCTAAGTGGTAGTAATAACCAATATATGCGCACAGCGAAGACCTAAACAAAAGTTTTAAGTGGCACGCGTATTTTGTCGTGCCTGGCTGGAGTTAAGAGTCCCTTAAGTGGCAAACTTAAGGGCTGGGCATGCTTGCAGTTGAAGGGATAGTTGTTTGATGGCAGCATTCGATTTGTTTAGGTAGCAAACATACTTCATTTGAGCCCTTTACCAGGGATGTGATGAAAATATGCAACAAATGTGAAAGGTCTCCTTCATCAGCAGGGTTTTCAGCCTCCTACAGCAGCAAAAGACAATGTTTGAGTCACGTATGACAGCACTCCTATATCTATGCATGATGGCAGTTTGCATATCCCTGATTTCAAGCATAGATTAGTTGTGTGGGCAGTCAGACTAGCAAACTTCCCATCAATTTATGTATCCACGAGTGTTTAATTTGTATGGTTTGATTTAAGTTAAACCCTAGGGTTTCTGGTCTTTCAGCAAACATTGAAGGAGGATTTGAACAATTTTTTATTTTTGCCTAGGGTCCTATTTGGTGATGTAGATTTGTGGGAGAAATCCTAGGGTTTTGGGGCATGCTCCAGCCATTCCTTCAAACATTGGTCATTGTAGATTGTAGTGACAGTGCCGTAGGTCTCGCTACTTTTTGCAATGGCTATTTATAGTAGTTGCTATTTCAGTGATCATGTTATTGGATGAAGGGTCAAGGCCTATTTTTAGGTTTCTTTGTTAGTTTTTACCTTATTATTTATTTAGGATTAGTTTTTCTTTAGAAATTTTTTATTTCCTGATCTTTCCAAAGCTTTAAGCATTTGTGCTTTAAAATAGTGACTTTTCAGATAAAATAATGATTATTCTAAACCCTAAAAATTGAGCATCTTGTAACATTTTAAATAAGTGCTTTGAGCACAAAAAATTATTAACGATACTTGACACTATGCTTATGCTGCTCAAACATCATTCCATGCATTATTTTTGTGTCTATTTTACTGTATTTAGAATTTCATGAATTGAATTGAAAGTGGATTATAGCGTCAGGCTTTGTATTGGTGATATTTGTCTATCTAGGTTGTAGATTTGCATGCACCTTAGCTTTCAGAATCCTAGGATTGTGTGTTGTTAACAATCCAATAATTGTTATTCTTTTCAAATTGTGTATGCATCCAATTGCTGTTCTCTGTTTCAGTCAATACAAGGGTGTGGTTATCATGTTGAGAGTTAGGTTCTTTCATTCATTGAATCTATAAAATCTTATGAGGCAAGAGTTATTACCAGGCTTGTGCTCATACCCAAGGCAAAAAGATAGGCAGATAGTTATTTCTTAATCTTTTATGTGAAACCCCGTAAAGAGATAGCGTAAAATTTTAAAACTATATATTTTATCTATATCTTAGTGTCTAGGGTAGTTTTAGATCTCACGGTGCTTCCCATTGCAATTTGAGGAGAGGTTTTACCTCACATATTGTTCAGGTTTGAATTGTCTCAAAAGAAACAAATTAAAACACTAACCATAATAAACCAAAAAGTCTTCTGCAATAAGTTGATCTTCCGCATATTAATCAATATGAGAATCATTGGATCTAATAAAATATTTCAACATGGTGGTGAATTTTAATACTAGTCAATTCAAATATGTAGGATTTACTTACAAAGATTCCAACTTGTTTAACACATCAATGCCTCCTGGAATTTCTGCAGTGATGTTATTGTTTCTTAGAACCCTGCAACCAGCCCAATTATGATAAGCCAGATACTTATATAAACATCAGAAATTTAAATTGTATATATACTCCAAAACAAATAAGGAGTCAAAGAACATTCTTCCACTTACAATTCTTTCAGATTGTTCAGAGACAATATGAAGCCCAAAGAAGAACCACCTTGAGTTATGTCACTTATCTTCCTGTGAATGTCTAAAGTGTAAATATGATTGAAATCACATCACTAATCAACATATATACAGAGACATTCAACGAAAAGAAAGTGAAATATTAAATTCGTAGGTGCAAAACAGAGATTTAATGAATTCAAAATAGATAAGATTTCAACAGAGATAGGTACCATGCTAGCAGTTTTTGTACTCCTCTCTTCTTTAAACAAAACCATGAGAAGAAAACATATTCTTACAAGTATTTTATTTGTTTTAATTTTGAAAGAGTTAAAGGAATTGGTCCATTCATAGAAGTTCCTTGAAGCATCCTGTAACAAAACCATTTCACCCCAGCCTTCTCAGACTCATCCACTATGTTAAATTATGCAAAAATGAGAGGAACATTACACTCATATTACTATGTTGTTTGATTATATTTATCTTCCCACTAAGGAGGAGAATAGGATCTAATATCCAAAACTAGCTTGAAATTAATAGAGGAGGTATGTTATCTCACAAAGTTTCAAGCAAGGTCAAGTTTCCAAGAAAGTCTGGTATTTTACCAGCAAAATTGTTGCTAGATGCCAATCTGTATCCACCATGAAAAGCATATAGATATAATTAAGCTATTTCTGTGTTTGATAATATTTTAATTATATAATATCCTTGTAATGTAGATATATATATCAAAGAGAATAGCTACTTACAATTCGTTCAGACTCACTAATTTGGAAAATGTTGGAGGTATTTCTCCAACGAACTGATTAGAAGATATATACCTGTGCAAGAAAGGATAACAATAATTGTCTGAAATGAATTTATGTCATCCCCTTAAGCCAAAAATTTCAACAGAGAACAATCAAACTCTCAACAATGATCTGCACAAGAACATGAGCGGATAGACTATTTGTGGGAATTGCTAGGCTCCTTCCAAAATTTGATAGATACATACAGCTTCTCCAGTTTTTTCAAGTCTCCAATTTCCAGCGGGAGTGTACCAGAAAGATGGTTGGAGTGAATATTCCTGAATAGCATACACAATGTCATCATAAAAAATTCACAATTCAAAGGAGTTGGAGTAAGCTTAACTATCATCTGCTTATTTGAAAAAAGTTTCAAATGAGTGTGTGGTTGAGTGAGTGAGAGAGAGAATTACAATTTAACCAAACTTGTGAGATTTCCCATCTCCTTAGGAATAGGGCCAGACAAAAGATTTTGTGACAGAGACCTGAGGCAGTCAAGAATTTCAATTGTGAGAGAGAGAATTTTGATTCAACCAGACTTGTAAGGTTTCTCCTTAGGAATAGGACCAGACAAAAGATTTTGTGACATAGACCTGAGGCAGTCAAGAATTTCAATTGTGTGTGAGTGAGAGAGAGAGAGAGAGAGAGAGAGAGAGAATTACAATACAACCAAACTTGTCAAATTTCCCATCTCCTTAGGAATAGGACCAGACAAAAGATTTTGTGACAGAGACCTGCAGCAGTCGAGAATTTCAATCACTAACATGATAAACAAGCATCCCTAAAAGGGCGTGGTACAGCCCTGCTATAATGTTATATGCTTTCCTCAATACTTCTGAATTCAAAACCCTCACCTCGCGCAAGGTGATTCCATGAATATGAAAAGCAATGGAACACTTTAAAAAAGAAGCTCTGAGAAAGAGAACACACAAATTTCTCAAGGAAGACATGGATCCCAATTGTCGAGGTATTGAGCCAGTTAGATAGTTGTCTGACAGATCTCTGTCAAGAAAACCACAGTAAATAAGCACAGGGTAAAAGTATAACCATGAAGGCCGAAGACGAAAGCCGGATATTCTCTGTTATAACATTTAGGTTATAACTAGAATTGTTGTCACACAACTAAAAACCAAATTAAGGATTTTAACAGATATTAGAAGAAATATTTAATTTGAATGTCATTTTTATCGATTAACAGAATACTGGATTCATTGCTTCACAGCTCCATTTCTCATGGGTGGTCATTTCTTTTATGCCCACCTTCGCACTACTCACATTAGCCTTTAGGTTATCGAGTCAAAGGAATGAAACTAATGAAACAAAGTCAGAAAGTAGTTCATTTGAACCCATTTTAACTCACAGTCCTTGAAGATATGACAATTTGGCTAGCTCTGGTGAAAGCTCTCCCCCAAGATTGAGTTTTGGAAGTGTTCTGCAACCAAAATATCAACGTAATAATCCCATCTATTTCTTCTGTTAAAAGGAAAAGGAGACAATTGCCTATGCAGGAACAACTACATACATGTTGGTAACATGAGAACCATTACAAGTGAGTCCTTCAAAGCCAGTGCATGGATCACCACTAAAATCCCAATCTACTTTGCCCAGTTTGCTTGCAACTGTCTTTAATGCTCCGACTGTCAATTGGACACCCCAGAAAACAAAAGAAGAATTAGAAAGAGAAAATTGAGTCCAGAAATTTTAACGAATTTTATGTAACAGCATGGAAACTTTTACATTCATCCTGGGAGAGTGCAGCCTCAGCGTCTTCACTGTTGAAAAAGAAACAAGACATAAATGTGGTGCACAGTATAATCAACATAATGTACGAAGCCATGAGTGGAGCTTGCTGCAAGAATCCCCAGCAAAATATAGAGACGTGCTGTAAATGTTATAAAGTGTTACTTGGTACCAGTCGTATTAATAAGTTTGCACAATTTAAGTACGAAACGTTTGAACAGGCATACTCTTGCAAAGAAGTCAAGTAAGAAATTAAGTGAGGAGATCAGTGGTTATGAAAGTGTCGGCTACATTTTAATCTGTAAGTTGGTCATTGTCTAACTTAAGCTGATTTACGTAGATGGTCAGTCTACTAAAGTTAGTCAAGCGATTTAATTATAAAGTAGATGTTAATTAAGTTTATGAAAGGAGATTTGAAATTTTGATTATTTTTTATATCAATTGTGTCAATTAATTAAATTATAATTTTTCATACTTTCTTAAATTACTCTATTTTATTTCATGTAAGTCTATCATCTTTTATTTCTCTTAATATTTTATGTGCATTATATTCAATTATATTCTTTATAAAAACTCATAAGTAATATTAGTATTTGTACTCATAAATAATATTAGTATTTGCAAACATGAAAATATTTCATACTTATTTTTTATGATGTTTTTTTATAATTTCTCTTTTATGTAAATCTTTTTTTTTCATTTAAAAAAAATAGATTAGTTATTTATTTATGATTTTATTTATTTAAATATTTATGATTTTCAAGAAAAATAAATTGAAGGGTGAGATAAAATGATATATAAAATAGACTTTGAAAGAATAGATTGAATAAAAGATAAACATAATCTTCTTAATCAAAGAAGAATATTTTTGTAGGTGGCAAGTCACCATTTGGAATAGAAAACCACTAACAAAGAAAACTAACTTCTGACTTTATTTGTTTAATTCACTAAAACATATCTCTCCAAAATGACTTAAAAAAATTAATAAATATGACAAAGTCCTTTGAAATGAAGAACAAAATGTTACTTTAACTAGAAGATTTAAAGTGTAGGGAAAAGTCACTTTTTCAACAAAGTGAAACATATTTATTTAGCATTCATTGTAATTACACAAATTTATAAATGTGAAAGTTGTAGATTCAATCCATTGAATTTGAAGTATAGTCTTAGAACTCAAAATATATGTACATCTTGTATAATATTTTTTATTTGCATCTAATAATTATGTTTATGTTTGTTAACTTGATTATTACTATAATCACTTAAAAATACAATTTCAATGACCAACACATCAACAAATAATAGAAATTTAATAGTTTCTTACACTTTAATATATAAATAACTTAAATTATCTAAAATTAACTTAAGACTTCTTATAACAATGTCTTATTGAATACATTACCTATGTGAAAAAAATTCCTTATCATAAGAGGTAGCATGATTGAGATCATTGCATCTAGGTGATCCTCACATAAGTGAAGCGCTAAGCCTTCCTCGAGGTCACCCATCCCAGTACTACTCAACTCAAAGCGCACTTAACTAGAGACTTCTCCCCAAGATTAAGCTAACTTAGATAATATGATATTTATACAATTGTTCATTGTTGAATAGTCCAATGTGTGTGGACCCAAGGTGGGCAAATGAACTTTTTGTTGTACATATGAATGATATGTGGCTATAAGTAGTCTTGTAAATTTCTTGACTTTTATTGACCTGACTTTTTGTACTAGATATGATCGTACCCATAGGCGTCCCCATTGTGAATTGAGTTTTGATTTAGATCATAGATTTTTATTTTTTTTGGCAAATTGTGTATAATTTCTTGAATGAAAATTTCAGATCAGATTTACATCGAGTCAAAAAAAGAAAATCTGTGCAATTTTACTAGAAGCATCATACTTAATCAAATTAGGACTGTTCCGTAAGATTCCAAAAATCAATGGCTCAGATCTGACGTGCGAATTCTTTCCGAAATGCAGATCTAGGGTTTTCTGTACGCTAAGAACCAACGCGAAGCTCTCGAAATGGTTGATATTCGTCAATAATGAAAAGATACACGTGGACTGAAATACTATGGAAATTCTACTGAGAAGAACAAAGCTTCCGCTGCTCTTCCTCTATTTTATCATCCTAAAACATGAGCAGTCACAAATAACATCATTTCTAACTTTGGACTTTAGAGTCAAACTGCACCAATTCAACTCTTAAAACCACTCTTACAAACTTAAGACTAGGGGCATAAATTTCACACAAGTGATGGGTGTTGATGATACCGTTTTTTTCCACATAGTATGCTACATTTTATCTTTGATCACAAAGACTTTGGAATATTTTAATATGTTGTTGAAGCCTTTTAACTAATGAAGGATGGATAGATTATGCATTTTGAAATGCTTAGTATTGCATGTAAAGATTTGTTAGAATGTCAAATGTTTCCCTACAATGCGTGTATGTGTTTTATGGCTAATCCACTACAAAATTCAAGAATTAAATCTCCAAACCCATCTAGAGCTATAGGACGATACTTAATTCAAAAGCATATTTTAAATTCCAAAACAAGTTACATAATTTTAGGATGAATTCTCACCTTCATAATGATGCCTCAGCAAATAGATTGTCTCATCAACTTGATCAAATCTACTCTTTGTTGTCGACCCATTGACTGCTACTTAAAGATGAGATTTTCATGTAAAACTAAAATCAACTTTTCAATTAACTTGAGTATTTATCGGTGTGACTTGCCACTTGATGTGGCATGAAAATTACTCTCATGTGATCTTTATGAAATCTCTCTTGAGTTGATTCAAAACACTTGAGAAAACATGAGTTTCTAGATCGAACCACTAAAGTGATCAACTAGTCTTTTTCTAGTCAAATCCCTAGTTTAGTCCCTAAGTCTTAGTCTAGGAAAATAAGGTCCAACATATAAAGGGTGATTATCTCTTGGAGTTAGTAAGTTGTTTTCTAATTGAGAAGAAAATATATCATTCCTTTTTATAAT
>VDFB02032327.1:0-17846 GCA_007258455.2 Sequoia sempervirens | reverse complement strand
ACTTCCTTTTGTGGCTATACAATGTCTTTTTTCATGTTGGGGCACCCCCTAGCTTAGTTATGAATCCCTAGCAATTTTCATTACTTGTTTTGAATTCTCGATAATATCCTAATTTTTTTTCTCACTACAAAGGCAATATACTTCAATGCCATATCTTCACTTTGTCCTAATGAACCCTATTAATATGTGATGTTTTCTCATAGTTTGTGATGATCACATTTAATTTTACAAGCACGATAAAATTTTGTAGTGGCATCACCCTTGCTACCTTGTTCCTTTGTGACAAATTTAGTGATTGGACTAACTCAATATTTATGTGGAATTATGATGTTTGTTCCCAATGGCCTTGATGCACGACATATCTCTCTATAGTGGAAGTGTTGTGTGTGGCATTGCTTATTTTCTTTTGTGATATGATCTTTGTTCATGGAAACTAGTTCTCATTTGGTTGTACTCTTATGGAAGTATGATGGTTAATGTGTCATTTATAGTTTATTATGATGTAATCACAAGTGTTATCTTGAACATATGTGCTTTTGTTATGAATTTGCATCTTCATATGATGGTGCATTAGTAATATTTCCTTGAAACTTCATTTACTCCTTGTTATTGTGTTGCTTCATCTTCATGTAGGTGCAAATTATTTCTTGCACATCATTTGTTGTCTTCAATCTACCTAGCTTCTATACATATGTGTATTCAAACTTGTTTCAAAAGGTTTGCCTACATCAACAAGTACTATTCATTCCCACTTACCCTATCCCATTCCACATTTCTTCAAATGCATTTGAAAATATACTTTATGACTAATTTCTCAAGTGGTTTGCATGCCCTCTTAGCATTACTTTGTTCATTAAGTCACTACAAAAATTTGAAATGTTGGTGATCGATTCAATGTTTTATATTGAGCCCTATATATGTTAGTAATGAGTGTTCCCATTTCAATCTTTTCTTCATCAACTTGGTTGTGAGTTTAACCCTGGATCTAATAGGTGGTTGAATCTAGGGTGGTTTTTCATATTGTTTCATGTTTTTCATGTGTTGTTGGTTGTTCTTATTCCTAATATAGATAAAATAAAATAAAACAACTCTTATCTAAACTAGTATAGATATTAGAGACATTAGATTTCCACAATCCATAAGATTGAAATTTATAGAAGCTTTTGGATTTTTACATTCCATAGTCCATAATATTGAAATTACATATCTTCTTTGACTATATACATCCTATTGATGGACCATAGAATATGATCCCAAAGATCTACATAATCAACATTAAAAACTTTAATAAATTTCAATAATATAAATATCTTAAATACGTCAATTTTATTACTAGAATAAATAAAATAGACCTATTAAAAAAACTTATAATCCAAGTAGGTAAGGTATAAACTTCGTTAACTTTATAACGCAGATACCTTACCTACTTGTAAACACCGCGGTGCGCCGTCCAGAAAGCGAAAAACACAGCCAATATGCTTTCAACAACTGTCCATTGTTACTCTGTACCTTTCAGCAATGCATATTTTCTTGCTTAAACAGAGGTTGAATGAATTGTGAGGAAACAGGTGATATGAGTAATTTTTTGCAATATAATCTGCTCTGCAGCAAATGGGTTTTGGTGATATAATCATTCCCCATAACCGTACTTAGTGAACTGTTTATTTCTCATCATGATGTCTTTGAACAGTGACATTATCACAGACATTTTAGGCCGTGTGGATGGCATAACACTTGCAAATGCAGGATGTGCATCTTCACACTTTTGGGCTATTGCAAGAGAGGAGAATATATGGGAAGAAAAATGTTGCTCTGTGTGGCCTTCCACAAAGAATGCAGACATAAAAGAACTGATATCTTCTTCATTGGGTGGATTCAAAAAGTTTTATGCTGATTGCTTTCCTGTGATTGTGTATGATGGTGAATCCCCTTACAGGGAGCCCATGGATCTCTCTCTAAACAGCCTAGAAGGCCAATCTGCTCTTCACTCTGATTTTCTGTGGGTTGTGGATGTGGTATACAAGAATAAGCCCATCTATTCCAAAGTTGTTTGGGGCATCCCTTCTGCAGATGATTTTCCAGGTTTGTTCCATTACTGCCCTTTCAGGATGGAGCTCATTAACTTTTGTGATGTTTTAGATGACTGTCACAGCTTTGGAGATGGGTTGCCAACAATATCTATGCAGGGGAAGAACTCCAAATTTTGGGGACAGTTGATGGACAATGTTAGGTTAAGCTGGATTCTGATAAACCAGAGAACAGGGCAAGCTGTTAATCTTTCAAGCTGGAGGCCCTTGGTTGGGAGGATGGAATGGCCTTCTCATAAGGATTTTGTATTATGCTTTGGCTCTATGCTACCTTCTCACAACATGTGTCCTTCCAAGTTTGTGCAGTGTGGCCTTTTCATGAAGTGCAGGGTTTCAGATAAGGATCACACCAGTTTGAAGATTACTGAACTCAGCATGGAGTTGGAAGACATGATGGGGGTTAGATTTAATGGAATAAATAGTGTAGGTATACTAGAAAATGCTTTTGGTTGCAGGAGGAGTAAGGACCACAATCAGATTTTGCAATCTTATCAGAAGTATTTAGTAGAAAAGAGCAAGTTAAGGGAAGGAAAGATGAGTAAAGGAGGCTGTGTAGATGGTGTTTGGATTGTCAGTGCCATTGTTGCATTGGCTTCATTTTCTTATTTCATTTTCATAAAAAGTGGTGTTGTCTTCTGATGTCTTGGAAATCAAGATTGTTGATAAATCATTGTATAAAATATACTTAGCTGAATAGACTATTCTTTGAACCTCTGTAAATCTAATTCAGCAGCAGCTGTAATACAAATTTTAAGGGAAACTTTGTAAAGGGGCAACTCTCTTCTTCTAATTCAATTTGAGTGTCATGGAACAGGCCTATAATTATGGGCTTTTCATTCTGGTCTCTTTGTTTATGGACAAAGCTTTTGGAATATTGTCAATGCCTTAGAAATATATTATTATATTGTTGTATAATTGTGATAGAATTTAATTATAATTTAAGTTGAATTTATCAGTAATAGTAATTTAGAATTTAAGAAAAAATATGTAAAAGTGATTTTTTTCCAGTTTCAATTAAGGCTATGGATTATGGAAGAGCTAAACAAAATTTAAGGGTGTTATTAAAAAAATTAGGAGTTTTTAAATAATCAAATGGATAGTTAAAATCAGTTAATATTTTTTAAGAAGCTATTATTCTTATGATGAAAATTCTAAGATTACACTCTAATAATATAAATAAAAAAAATAAAAAAAATTCATCTAAAAATTTAGTCAAAATCCTCAAAATGTCTTTTAATAAAAACTCTAATACTACTACACTTTAAAATAGCATCATGCAAGAGTAGTTGCCATGAGTTTTTCATAGTCCACAAAGAATTGTGTGATTGCTTTTGGTTTTAAGCTTGTATATCTTTCAATCAATAGATGTTTTGGATCATGAATACGAAGAGGAGAGTGATGGATTGGATTAGAGAATTAACCTTATATAGTTAAAACGATAAGCAATCATATAATTCATCATGTACTAGTTTTTCTTCATATAATAGACCTATCACTTTATAAATATAAAATATTAAGCCACATGAGAGTGCTTCTTGAATGTTGTTAAACAAACCCATAATTTTAGCAAAAGACTAATAATGGGTGAGCCTATAATTTTGTAGTCTCTTTTTAATAGATAAAGTTCTTAAAATATTTTAAGGTCTTCTCACAAATATAATATATATATTTTAAATCTTTTAATTAAAATTTGAAACCATATTTTTATATAAATATAAATTAATTATTCTATCTACCAATTTTTTTATATATATTTCCTTTTCCTTTACATTTAAGGAGAATAAGATTCTAATAAAGTTATAACAATGTTTGCCATTTAGTTTTGGTCCCATTTTGATTGAATATCTTGATGTGATTATATACAAACATGTGACACACTTTTGTGTTAAGTTGGCTCCTTCCCCAATCCCTATTAATCTCCACTTATGCTTATATTCACACATTTCTATGCATTTGACAATATTCATGCCCTACTTACGCTCATTCTCACACATTTGCTTCACTATTAACACATACTTCCATATATCCATTGTTGATCTTAAGATCTCACATTCTATGTCTTGGTTAAATCTTATGACATGTAGGAGCAATCCTACATAAAACACATATGACCTAAAATTGAAGTTCTAAAAAAATCAAGTTGTTGATTTTCACCCTTTCTTACTAATCATTGAGATTTGATTTGGTACTTGTTTATGTGGCAATTCATTGTTTCTTAACATTTAAAGACATTCATTTCAACACTCACACATCATCTTCAAATCATCAAGTGATCCTAGAGTATTTTCATTTCAAGGAGCACTCATTCATGTAAGACAAAAATGGACTTTAAAATGAACTAGTATTTGCATTAAAAATCATGCTTTTTTTTAAGGTTGTGAAGTTACGTAAACAAGGATTATTGAAGGGAACATTTAACTTTACACACTAAAAATTTCAACGAACACTATGGGCCCCTCTCCCCTAAGGGTTTTACCCTTGTTTGTGGCAGTGACTTGTTCCAGCAATAGCATTGGCTCTAGTACTGATTAAGATGATGAAGCTGCAGTTAGTTCTCATGTTGCAGATGGTATGGTTTTTGAAGACGAGTTTGTGGGCTTGTTGGAGACCTCATGGTGCTTTGATGAGCAAGAAACACTCCCCGACATTCTCTTCGAGGCACGTTTGAACGCCCAAAAATGTGAGGAGCCTGGTTATTCTGAGGGGAGGTGTGATCACTTGGATCACGAGGAAGATGTTCTGCTTATGGATTTGTGGTTGGACGCTCATCTTTCAACCCAAAAGGTGTCGGTTTCTGAGTTGCGTGGTGAGGGTTCTGGCTATCTGGTTCAGGATGGGTTAAGTTCTCTCAAGAGGGGCTTCCTGCTACCTAAGATTACTCCCCCTCAACCTCTGGCTAATCTGCAGATGTTGTCTCCCTTGCCTGATCTGATTCGCTTGCCTTCCCCTGTTTTTGTTGGGCCTAACGAGGCTTTTGTGCCTTCCCTTTTTCCTGGGGTGGGCTCCTTTTTGGAGTCTCATTCCTTGGAGGTTACCCCCATTCCTGTTGGTCTTGGTCCTCTCCGGAATGG
Source organism: Sequoia sempervirens (assembly GCA_007258455.2). NCBI lineage: Eukaryota > Viridiplantae > Streptophyta > Pinopsida > Cupressales > Cupressaceae > Sequoia > Sequoia sempervirens. Next base: position 12,688 of record VDFB02032327.1, on the reverse strand, counting down.
GTTGCTGGAGAGTAGTGTTTTGGGGGGGTTTTTGAGGATCCTTAGCCTCGTTGCTTCAAAACTGATCTTCTTGTTCCTTGGGGAGTTTTTACATCTGGATTGGCTCTTCATGAGTCTATTCAATTTGAATTCAGTGATGTTGGGGTTCCTCTTGCTCCTTCTACTATTTCTCTCTCTATTTTGGATGAGTGGATAGACAGAATTACGGATGGTTTGAAATCTGCTCTTATTGGGAGATATTTTGGTTATAGACCGAAGATTGACGTTATCCAAAGTTGGGCTGCTGATTGTTGGGTGGCTTCTCGTCTTCGCATTATGGCCTTGATGAATGGGCCTCTATTGTTTTTCTTTCATTTCATGGAGGACTGTACTTGCATTTGTCAGGGAGGCCCTTGGTATTTTGGCAAGGATTTTCTTCATTTAGAAAGATGGTCTGCAGGCTTTGACGCTACTAAGATTAATGTGTTATCAATCTAGGTGCATCTCCTAGAGTTTCCATTGGAATTTGGGGATGAAGGTATTATTTAGGATATTGCTAATGTTGATGGTCAATTTATCACCTTAGATAATGTCACTAAATATAGATCCAACTTTATGCTAGATTTTGTGTTATGGTTAAGCCCGGTTTAGAGTTGCCCAATAATATGAGACTTTGCTCCAAATTTGGGGTTTGGGAGTAGGAACTTCAGTATGAATCTTCTCGGTTGCTACAGTTCACACCTAATGAACAGATTCCTCATCCTCGTTATGCCAAGAAAGATTTGGATACTACAACGAGTGTCCACAATGGTAAGGCTCTTGATCAAATAGTTTCTTTGGATTCCCACTGTGCTGATGGCAAAGGATCCATGTACAAGATTAAAAGGAAAATCAATGTTGTGCTTAGTAATCCTTCTATTGCGTTACATCCCATAAATATTGGAACATCTTTGCATGCTAGTCCTGCCCCTCATTTGAGGCCTCTTCTAAAGTTTGGTCTCAAACTGCCTTGATCTTTCTTTGTTGTTGGTTTTCTTACCAGCTTCCATTTCTTGCTCTAGTCTTTAGCTTTTGTTGGTCTTGCTTTACAGATGTTAGTTTTCTGATGTCTCATTTCTTGGGAGACTCCTCTCTTTTGCCTCTATAGCTGGCTTGTAATGGGTACGGGCCCTTCTCTCTGTATCTTAATCAAAACAAACACTAGAGGCATAGGCAAACCAAGTCATGAAAGTACACATATAGTAGGATTAAACTTATACCTCAAAATATTTCCATAAAATATAAGTTCAATTTGGCACAACATATATGCAAAAAAAATATTGAATTTCTTGTTATTCCCAAACAATGAGGATAATGAGGGCATCTATTTTGAGTATTTGGATGATTGAGTTATACAAACCATCATTATTACTCTTCATCAAAATTCCAAGAGCTACTATTTTATTTTCCAAATATTAATGTATTATTTATTTTATCATTTCAAATTGTTTTTAATTAAATCTAGACTAATTGCACTTTTATTGCTTCCATTACTTTAATTAGCCTAGATAAATATTAGGAGGTACTTTTACTTATTACATTTTGACGAACTTATAGGATCTTACTCCACCCTAGGGTTTTTTCTTATCCTTTCATTTGGGTTTTATGTTACCTAATTTTTGATCGATTGGTCATTTTCTAGATCTCATTAGAGTTTGTGATCTTATATGTTACTAATACATTATTATATCCTTCCTTCTCATGTTTGTGCCTAGTTTTGTGACTTAAATTTTTTCTCATCTTAGTTGTTGGAGCTCAATTTTGTGTTGCCATTTTCTCTCTAGTTCCCCTCTTTTTGTATGCCTATGCAATATGATCACTCATTAATAACCAATCTAAGATATTATAAGTGTCATCCTATTAAATTTTCCTCTAATTGTGTTTTCCCTTCCCCTTTGTTTGAGTCATTTACCTAATGTTGAAAAATCTAAAATTTGGCGCTAAGTCAAGGTTTGGTATGAGCCTTCCATGTTGTAGAATAGCTTAATGGGTACCTATATTTCAAATTTGGGGAAATTTGTACTTAAAATATTCAAGTTATGGGTGGTTAGAGGTTTTCCTGGTTTTAGGAACCTCTATTAGCATTGATGGCTATTCCAGGAAGCATTAGAACCACCAATGGGTTCCCAATTCCTTCGTTGTCATTGATTGTCAACTTCTTCTTTCAGCCAGCACAGGTAGCAGAGTTGGCTTGGGCTGTGGGTTTGCTCTCCATTGGTTTCGGTTTCGAATCCGCTCTCGGGTTTACCTGATTGGGACTGGCTTGCCGGCTGTTGGGTCCCCCCGCAGGGGACTAGTCTCACCCCCGCTTGCCCCAGGTACCCAAGATACGGGCTGCTGGACTGTTGGGCAGGGTTGCAGGGATACCCCTGTCGTTAACAAAAAAAAAAAAAAAACTTCTTCTTTCATGTCTTAGCAGATTATTTTGGTGATCCTCATTGAAGGTTTTTCTTGTTCTCAAAATTGCAAGAACCTTCGACCTGGGTCTCGGCCTCCTTTTCTATGTTAATTTGTTCCTGAATCCTGAAGGAGCCTAAACTACCAAAAGGGCCAATTTGGGGTAAGGTACATGTGTTTTCAAGGTTCTAGCTTGTAGAAGGCCTTAGCCAGTGATCTTGTTTTTCAGTTTGTTGATTTTTTATGGAAAATTGTGCAAGTTTTGATGAGTTGGGAATTTTAGTGGTTTTGGAAGCCACAATAACCTCTGAATTGGTTCATAGTTCCCAATTGACCCCTGATCATCGACAAGGAGGTGAAAATTGAAGTTAAGTGTTTGATAAATTGATGTTTTGAGGTTTCCCTTGTTTGTTTGCCGACTTAGTGTGTGGTAGGCGTTTGGTTCAAAGGTCAATGCCTGACATTTATGTGCTCATTGAGCTTTGGCGTGTTTCCCCGCCCATTGCTTCGGCCCGATTGGTATTGGTTTTTATTGTATACCAACGACTCAGCTCTTGACAACTCCTTTGTCGAGGATTACTGATTTTAATGCCAAATGGCATTTTGGGCCCGTTTATGCATTGGTGATTTTTTTTAAGTGTATTTTTGGTAGTTTTATGGGCCCAATGGTTTGTTCCTTTGTCGACATGCTCCACCTGCCCACAATAATAGTTCACACATTTCCCAACTACTCAAATTGAATATGGGCTCTTCCATCAATCTAAATTGATCATTTTTTAGCAGGATTGATCTTGAGCCATGGATGTGGAAGTGTTATAGTGTGACAACTTAGGGTTTGGGCCTTAGCCCATGTTTTTATGGGCAAGAGGCTATCATTTTTCAGGATTGTCCACAATACACGCAAAGAAGACTAGAACAAAATAATACTAGAAGGGTAGAACTTGTAAAAAAATCAGTTGTAGAGTAGTCATAAGGAGGTAGAGGTTGCTTCTAACTATAAAAGAATATTGTAACACCATTTTTAATTTTATGTATTCATATGTGTGTATAAACCCAAAAAATATGTCATTTTGGGTGTGTTTTCTTTAGCACATTTTTTATTGTGAATGTAATCGCTATTGGAGGGATTTGATAAATCTTAAATCTCTTATAAATGTTTTGTAGCAACTCTTTTATGTGCTTGCATATGGGTTTGGAAAATTTATGAATGGATTACTAAGTAGATGGAGCTAAGAATGGTATTTTTTGATGTTTTGATGAAGTAGATCACCTACAATTCACCATTTTCTCTTTCCATTTCTTTTTGTCAACTATGACTTTATTATCCTAGGATAGAGAATGATCTCATTGCATTCTTTTAGACACCCACTTAAAATAAATCACAAAACTTCATTCAAGTTTTTAGTTTATGTTTTTCATGATTTCATTATATGATGGGAAATAATGTTATATTTTCTATGAATCATGGAATTCACCTCACCTTGCATTCACTCCCAAGGTGTCGCATCAACTATATAGGGGTTAGAGATAACTAGTTTACTTACTCTAGTGATAGTCTTCAGGGTTGAGTAGGCAAGTTGGGTTTAGATATCATTAATTTTATTGTTGTTTATCATAGATGATTCCAATGCCTACCAAGGTATACCCTTGGGAATATCCTCCCAAATTTAAGTTGAGCTCAAAGTGTAAGAGATACAACCCACTCTTGTTGAGTTAGCTCAGAGTCCATAGTTTTATAGATGAATTGATTTTTTTCACCTATTGACAACCTTGGCCTTGTGATTAGAATTTTGTTTTAGGAGGTGGAGCAGTGATTCTGAGACCTAACACATTGGCATCATGTTATCGATAAACATCAAATGTTAAAATTACTTAGCCTCATTTGCATATTTTTAAATTTAAGAAGTGAGTTGCAACTGCTATTTTGGGTTTCTTCAGTAAGTAAATTTTTACAAAAATATTATCTCCCTCAAGGAGTGGTAACTTTGTTGTAAGAACCCAAATTGATTGAATGTTCGTTTACCATGGATAGGAGAAGACAAAGATATGCGCACCATGCACAAAGGAATATTGCAAGTAATGTACAAAATCAACATAATAAATGGAAACCAAGGGATGGAAGTGGTTCCTCTGAATAAAATGACATGTAAAAAGGGTTGGTAACTCAGACATGGGTGATTCTTATTATGAATTAAGGGATCAATACAAGTATACGTATGATGATCTAGTAGATCGAATTCTCAAAAGGATAAATATCAACATTGATGAATTTGATATGAGGAGAAGTAGTAATGCAATGGGCCATGTAGGTTGATTTGGTCACAGAGATGACATGTAACCTTCTCCAACTATTTCCCTAAGATCCCTATTAAATTAGACCTTCCATGATGTTGATTAGTAGATACTCAGTGAGGATAGTGAATGAGAAAGAATGACTCTAGATGAAGAGATATAATTGATGATAGAGCCAAGTGAAGAAGGAAAGAACTTCAAGATGAAATTGCTTGATTGACTCAAGCTCATACTTATGTTGCCCAACAAAAATATCAACAAGGTAAAAATACAAAAAATATGTGTAACCAACAAATACTGGAACAAAAAAATATACTTCAGAATGCAAGGGTTAATAACCATAGGAAATATTAGATTTTTGCACTAGTTAGGAATCCATTCAGGACCAAAAGGTATAGACAATGGGACTTCTTTGGGATTCCAAAATTATCCTAATCTCATTCCCAATGACATTAGAGGAAAGGTTCCAAAATTCTAAGGCAATAACACTATGACTGGGCAAGGACACTTGAGGTACTTTTTCAATATAATTGATGAGTATGAGATTAACTATGAAGATGTGATGATGAAGTTTCTTGTTCATTACTTGGAGGAGAGTGCCAAGGTGTGGTTTATAAATATTCCTAATAACAATATTTATTCTTGGGAAGAATTTGTTAATTTTTTTAGAATGCAATATGGGGACATAATTGAACCTAAGTTTTCTATACATGAGCTCACCACCATCAAGAAGATCATCAATAATATGGTGACTTACTTCAATAAATGTTTCGTCATCTCCATAAGAAAGGTACCCCAACATCTTAAGCCTAGTGAATCCATGTGTCTTGCACTTTATTGTGGTGCATTTGATTCTAAAATATGATATTTTTTAAGAGATAAAAACGATTAGAACCTCAAAAGAATCATATGCTACAACCATAAATATTGGAAGCAATATTAGGGAACTTGGTAAACAATTAAAGATAGTTGATGTGAAGTTGCTACAATCAGATAGAGTTGTTATGAGCAAACCCCTCTCAACTAAGGAGAAATTAGACAAACTAATGGGTATAATGAAGGAATTTTCTTACAAGGTGACAAAAAATGATAAGTGGTTTCCACCTTACATCCACACATTTCAATGAAGGAAAGAATCTACACAATATATCATATATCAAGATTAGAGCATGTCATGAATTTATCGATGATGAATCCTTTGTATAGACAAAGGAATTCAGAGAGTTTGTAATTCAGGTCAAAAGTAATGATATCATAGAGAGGATTGAGAAGGTAAAGGAAGGAGTTGATCCTTCATTGCATGAAGAAGTGGAGAAGCATGAAGAAGAAAAAATCATGCAAGAATTTTTTGAGATTACCCCTATTGATGGTAGGAGGTTGGTTAAAAATAGTGGTATTCTTTTGTTTCCCGAATGGGACTTGACTTCTACAATTTCCCTAGATATAATGAGAAATGATGTTGAAGCATTTATATCTAAGGAGCAATATGACAACAAGGTCTTTGGCTCTGGCTTTAGCCCAAAATTATGCACATTAGCAATTTGTTCTAGATGGGACCAAATACATGGAATCCAAGAGTGATTGGGTCAGTTGGTGACATTACAAGAGATATTGTGATAAAAAGATCCTTTGAGATGACCCCTACTCAAGCAAAAAAATTGACAGTGCATGCTATTATGCTAAGTGTTGATATAGTTGAAATGTCTCGAGAGAAATATGATAAGTTAATGGACAAGAATACTAGGTTGCTTGAAGAATATAACAAGTTGAAGGTCACTACTTCTTAGGAGAAAACTCAAATGAAATCCCTTCCACCTCCTACCTCCGGTGATCCCACAATAGTGGTTTACACTTTTGGGACATCTCGATTTTCTGAAATCATCTATTTTTAGAAAATATAATGATTTAAGCCTTGAAAATTTCTTCAAACCACCTTGGATAGACCCTCTAGTTTTAAACCATACCTATAACGAAGTCTCCTTTACACCTATCAAAATGCTGATAAAAACCACTTTTGATTTACCTTTTGGGGGATCAAATGAATTCATTTAATTTTTTTTTTTTGTAAGTATGTAGTCCTTATTATAAGCTTCCAAAAAAGTATAATTTTAAATAATATTTAATTTGATTATTATATTTATTTTTATTTCTTGTAAATGTACGATTTTCATCAAAAAATCTAATCTTTGTTTTGCACATGTGGAAAAATAATAGATTATAAAAAAAATTTGAAAAATATCTATGCATTATATATTGATGTCCTTGATCCTCAAAAAAAATATTGAATTTCGATACATATAAAAAATGTTGTCTTAGCAAGTAAACTTATGTTTGAATTGTAATTGGTTTGACTTCAAAACTTAATTAAGAAAAAAAAAATCAATAAAACACTATGAAACCAATTACATGCACTAGATATCGTAGTTACGAATCTAAATTCGAAAAAAATAGAATTTTATCCTTCATAGAAAAAAAGTTGTGTTAGCAAGTACATCACTCTTTTAAAAATGGTGTTTACTGTTAAAAAACTAGTTTTGAAGGAGATGGAAAAAAATGCAGTTCAATTTTTTTTAAATATAATTTAGAATCTATAGACAAAATGTCATAAATCACTAGTTTGCATCATTTTCAAATTCCTCATGTGTTTAGCACTATAGGTGCCTGAAAAGTGAAGATTTAGTTAAAAAATCTAGTTCAATGTCGGTTGGCCAAAAATTGTAAACTAGTATTGTGGGATCACCCTCACACAAGAATTCTTAGTACAAGATAGAGAGATATTGTCTCCCAGGATTCAGAGATTGAAAGAGGAGTTGAAAATGGTGAGACAAAATGAGAAAAAGGCTAAGGAGAAAACTTCAAAGGTGGTCACTGAAATCATTGGTGATATCTTGGGACATAATATTTCCTATATTTTTCATAAGTTGGAAAATGTGTGGAATGTGTACAAGAGCATTCATGAAGCCTACAAAAGACATTCTAAAGTTCAAGAGAATTTACAGAATGTATGGAGTAAATGGAGTACAAGGGTTGGAGCTTTGAAGGAAATAATGACAAACATGGAAGGTGATCTTGAAGCACCTACAAATCTGCCACAACTGGTAAAGGCTATTGGGTTATTGGGAGAAATTTTGCTTTCCAGAGAGAATTGGATATACAATTCAAAGGTAAGGTGAAGATGTTCATTGAGATGGACAAGTGGGGAGTGCCAAAAATATTAGATAAGGAGGGAAAGCTAAAGGACTTCACCATTTGGAAAGAATAATTTGTGAATTTGGTTCCATCTTTATCTAATTTCATTTACATTTCAAGAAAACCAGATCATGCATCACTGGATAATATTATTGATGATCTTTTTAGAATGGAAGTAGATATAGATGTATTTGTGAAAGATGCTAAGACTATAATAGATGCCAAGTACAACTTGCACAACTCAACGATGCAGAAGTTGTTGGATACTCAGTGGCCCGAAGAGGAGTACAACACATGGCTCAAAAAATTTATAGATTAAGCCTTTGATATGACAATGTTTAAGGTTGTCTCCTCCTGAGTTGGAAAGTGATTTCTTAGTGTATGTTGATGTGGATGGTTCACTTTTTCTTTTTCTATTTTTATGCTTTATGTCCTGAAGTTTTGGAAACCCAGGGGAGATTGAAGATAATGGAATATTCAGTTAAATCAACCATCTCCCTAAGCAACGTGCGTCTTCTGAGGAATGCGGGAATATTTTGAAACAACTTGAAAGGCATTTTATCTCATATGAGATATTCCCTCATAGACTATTAGGTCTTTTATTTTGTAACTATATGTCAATTGAAAATGTGACATGTGTAAATGGCCCGAGGCTTGTTGCTCCGTTGTCTTATAAAAGAGAATTCAAAGCCATTTGCATGGGATGATTGATCAATTTTGGAGAATTTTGTAATATAGACGTAGAGAAGGTAAAGCCTAAGTCATTTTCTAGGTTATTGAGTTTTAATCTTTGTTAATTTTTAAAGAATTGTATGATAGTGCTATAATTTTTTAATACACTAGCATATTTTTTAAGCCAATATTCTCCTTTTGTATATTTCACACTGGTTATGAATGAAATGAATCAAAGATATTTCAATTCATCTCCATTGTCTTTCCTTTGGATGTTTATCTTACGTTAATGCTCTTATTCAAAGAATAAGTTAAATGCTTTAATAGGGATAAAAATTTGGGTGGATGTATACAAGGATCTTATAAGTATAATGGGTTAAGATTTTTGAGTTTAATGGTGTAATGCATCATTAAATGGCTCTGCTATGTTAGAGGGAACATTTTTATGTATTTTTAAATTACACAGGTTATGACTCCATGCCCTAGATTAAGGCACTAATCACCAAATTTGTCTCTATGTTACATTTCTAGGGTCTTTCACACACACAAACATTTAAATCTTTAAATTCAGTTACGTTTGTTGTTGAAGAGTTTTATGGAGTATCATGTTCTACTACTATGAAATGTTAAATGCTTAAAGATATTTCTAGATTTTTGCATTTCTATAATTGCCAAGCAATTATGTGTAAGACATGTCTATTGTTTACAATGTTTAGGATAAATTGGCACAAAAGATCTTGAGAACATTGTATGGGATCACCCTCTTAGGTTTTACAGAGCCCAAAGTGTAGAGGGAAAATCATTTTAACTTTCACTTGTTTGTTGGCCAATCCCTACAAAAAATTGAATATTGGTAGCACAACAAAACCATAGATTATCTATGAGATCTGGTTCGGAATTAAAAACAACCAACATGTCCAACTTTTTATGGGAGAGTGATCGAACCTATCGTAGGGCAAGGAAAACCATTATGTGTTTTGATCCATGCTTTTGATTGTTAATAAGTCTTGGTAAAGTTAATGCACAACTCGAATTCCTTGGTGATCACATTCTCTACACATGGGTCAATTAATATCCCATTGATAGGCTTGTCATTGATTTTTTCAGCTATGTAAAGAGGACCATTGAGTGCATTTTTAATTATGTAATTTTGTGAGAAATCATTGTCAAGAGACAAGTTGGTTTGGCCCTTACAAAGTTGAATGTCAATGAGGTTGACCATAGTTTGTATGACTTCCTCATTATCACTCATATTATCATTAGTCACGTCTTGTACATTGTCAACATTTATCACATCATTCTTGGTGTCACTAGCTTTAACAAATGAGATGTTATGATTTGGCATCAGATTGGTAAAGATTTGAAAATTTTGGTTGGGTGGGGCAATAGATTTATTTCCTTGATCATTAACACCACCAATCTGGATGTGATTAAAATCAATGAGGTCTTGTACAATATTTTTAAGACGCATACATCATTTTGTATTGTGTCCATTTTGTCAATGATAATGGAAAAATACATTTGGATTGTGGTTTGGAGGTAAAGGCTTAGTCGTATCAAGATTTTTAATGAGAGGTAAGGTAATTAGGTTCTTTCTCAAGAGTTGCAACATGATAGAATGGAGGGTATCAGGTAATGGAGTAAATTGCCTATTCTTATCCCTGATTTGATATGGATTTGTTGTTTTTATAGTAGCCACTTGAGACTCAACATTTTGATTTGTTTGAGGCAGATTTATTTGTATAGAGCCTTAATTTGGTTTCTTGAATGATTGGAAATTATTATGAGGCATGGATTTGGAATTTTCAGGATGGTTGGAGGATGTTTTCACTTCACAATGACTAACAAAATTCTGATAGTCACGAAGAGTTGTGCACACGTGAGTGAAGGAGGGAAAGTTCAATATCCCAAGCTTATCTTGAATATTGGTTTGTAAGTTTTCAATGAACATTCTTTAAAGATCAGCATCAAGAATCTTAATGTTGATTTGTGAGTAGAGCAATCGATAACGTGTTATGAAATTAGTGACCTTTTCATCTTTGTTTCATTTACATTGCATTAAATTTGGTAAGGCCATCTTGGGACTAATGTGCACTTGGAAATGGTTGAGAAAGGCCTCAACAAGTTCATTGAATGAACGGATTGAATTATTCGGTAAAGAACAAAACCATTCCAAGGTTGTATCTTTCAAGGATCTAGGAAAAAGCAGCGAAGCTTGTCTTCGAAAATGAAGTCACTACATAAGGTTGTGTATGTCGAGACATGGTTACTAGGATCTCCTTTACCACCATATTTCTCAAATTTAGGAATCTCTATGCCTTGTGGAAATTGTGCTCTTAATATCTCCAATTGTATTGGGTTTCATTTGACATATTGTGAAGGTTGGCCATTTGGTTTTGTTCAATGTGGAAATTTATTGTTGGAGGTTGACACATTTTGCAAAGATTTGGTTGGATAGGAATCATTAGTTTGTGTTTGAGATGGAGGTTGTAAAATTGGCTATGAAGGTAGCCACCCAAGATCTAGAGGCCTAATAGAAAACACAAGCATAAGAGAGATAGAAACAAGATGACAAGAATAAATTGTATTCTGTCAATATAATAGAATGTAATGAGCAAATAGTACATAGGAGACCCCTTGGTTATATAGCCAAGGTGAGAACATAGAAGGGCATAAGATTATGACAAGTGTCGTAATCTTATGACATGAGACAACTATGAAAAGTTATCACTCCACCTAAAGTGGAAAGGTGATAATGTGATAATCACCACAAAAGGTGGATCTCCCACAAAAGGTGGAGAGATAATCACATGATGTGTCCACAAAGGTGGAAGTGATGAGGTAATGTTTATGTCAAGTCCACCAAGGGTGGAAAATCTCCAACAACCTCTATGTGGTCCCTAGTAAGCTTAACAAGGTTAATCAAGACCTGGACAAGGTACAAGACATTTAATTACACCAACACACCCCTTGGGTGCAACTTAGGAGAATGGCACATAAATGTAAACAATGCAGAGATGGGTCTGGCTGCTGTCCATGTTAGGTACCCATGTACACGCAATGCAATCTCTCATAAAGCACAGAAAAGGAGAAAACCACGTGGGACAAAACTCCTCCCCAAAAGAGAGAAACAAAACAGGAATCATGCTCTAGGAAGGATAAAACCTCAAGTGAGGAAAAAGTCCCCCCCCCATAAAAAGTAGTCCATGCAACCCCCCTCAATGGAGAGTCACTGCTCAAATGTCACAATGTCAAGAGTCCCCAATCTAAATTGAAGAAGGAGAGAATGTAGAACAATGTGAAAGCTAAAGTAGAGTGGACCAAGGATGATGAGGAGTCCTCCAAATGTTGTTCCAAAAGAAATGCCAAACTGTGACAAGCACTGATAGAAAGAATCAGGTACAACTATAGAAGATGCCACACAACTGGTGACTGAGTTGAATCTGTCAACTCAAGAGTAACTGCAGAATCTGTCAATGAAGAACTGTAGAAGAATCCACACTGCAACAGGAATAAGGTCCAAACCAAGAAGACAACTGCGTGAGCATCAACTGAATGCTCAATAATAGCATATTGGTACAATCCATGTCTCACTGGAGCCATGCACAATTTGTACAATCCAAGTCTCACTGGAGCCATGCACCGAGTCTCTGGATGTAGAACCAAACTTCTGAAGACAGGTAGAGTGCTTCCAAAATAGGAGTCTATATGGTGATTAGTCCATCTCACTGAAATGCATGGGTAACCAGCCACTGCATACGTTGAGTAGATAGGAACTAACACTAGATACATAGATCAATCCAAAGAAGCATACATAACATGACATAGTACACTGAAATAGAAAGATTGTGGCACTTTATTTTAGTGTGATTACAACATTATAAAGAGGAGAACTACAATGATCATGATGCAAAACTGGAAATGCTGATGAAGAAGCCAACCAAAGGTGCCTTGAAGCAGAAGACCGTGAAGAAATCCCTCCAGGTGGATGTCGGTAGGAGCAACTGACCCCCATTTGACTGCTGATTAGAGGAACAAATGGTCCAAGACAAGGCTTGATCGGAAGGCAAAATAATTTTCCTAGGTTTGCTTATTATTGCATGATTTGTTTTTTAAAAAA